>SNQJ01S0040487.1:82513-95407 GCA_010110895.2 Picea sitchensis | reverse complement strand
CTTTCCTAAAATCTCATTTAATTAAGTTTTTAAAAATTAAATCCTAAAAATTCCTCCCCGTACAAGTGTCACCCATCCCCTTCATTCCTCCACAAATTAATTTCTTTAATTAATTAAATTCCCTTATTTCCCTCACCCACCTAAAGTCACTCCTAGAATCGCTCCTAGGTGTCCCCAAATTCTCTTATAGGTTTTAATGACTTTCCCCATTATCAATTTGCTAGTTCAGTTTTAAATTAGAAAGTTCTTAATGGTAGATACGTTACAAAGTTTGACTTTCTTCTTTTTCCCTTGGGTTTCCCTTTTCTTCTTATGTTTCCCTCTTTTCCTAATTTCCTAAATATTTTAGATTTCCCTATTTCCTCTTTTCATTTAAGACTCAAATTGACAGGTGTAGAAATCAACCCCCTTTTTCCTTTTTCCCTTTTTAGTTAATAATTTTAAATTATTATAAATAATAAAACAATTATTTCCCTTGTTTAAAAATTTTACCCTAACAGATTTTTATGAATCAATTAAATTGCTTACCCCCTTATTATTACAAGATTTAGCGAAAAGTATAATTATTATTTATGTTGTTTTTATTTTTAATTTTTTTTTTAAATAGATAGATAAAATTTTACCACTAGCATAATTTAGACTTAGACCTTCAATTTTCGTACTAGGTGACATTTTATTAGGGAATTTGTTTTTAAAAATTCTTAACACATTATTTGTTCTAAGGCCATCTAGGTTCATTCATTTATCATCAACAACGCTACGTTCCCTTCAGGACGCACTAGGTGCTCCAAGGGTGCCACTTGCCTTAATTTGTTTCCCTTACCTGGCATGCCCTTCAAGATGCACTACGTGCTCCAAAGGTGCCACTCGTCTCTTTCCATTTTTATTGTGCAACATGCCCTTCAAGACGAACCACATGGTCCAAGGGTGCCACTCAGCTCTTGACTGACTTGGTAGAGATAAAAAAACCCTGGAGTCAATACTCTTCCAAGTGAACTTGTGGGAGACTAAGGGATTCTAAGGAATAAGTCCCCCGCCTTATTCGCACCCCTTAGAATCATCGTGAGCGACTATCGCATTCCACCCTCACGACATCGTGGATCCTCTCGAACTAGGTAAACGTTAACATACAATTCGAGCCACAATGGGAGTGCTAGTAGGTTGTGGCAGGGCTGCTATCCACACCTCTCCCTCAACATCTCTAGTAGTCGTACATGACCGCTTTACTCCACATGTGAGTCTGGTCGACAAGTTATCGTCATCCTGCATCATCAACGAATCATGTCAGAATATATCCATATCATATAGTCTAATTAGATGCACTAATATCAACATAAAAAAATAAAACCCTAATGGTACACTCCCCGACTTGATTTGGAGTCCAAGGGGTTCCATCAATGCCTCTACATCCTCGAGGTCCAAAATCCTGCACACTCAGTAAAACCCAGTCAATAGCACCTGTCTATGTCAATGCAGTAAAACAACATGTCATCAACCCATAGTGCCTGATAATCAAAATCAAATGTTTTAATAGCATAATAATCCAGATCAGTTGTGAGCAAGTGTCCTCAAAGAATAAATTTGCTCAGTGCGCGAGAGCGGGATGTTACAAATCTAACGGATGAATATTATAATTTCTAGAATTTTTTGAAGTTGACCAAGATCAAATGTTTTGTATTTTAAACACATGTTTTCCCCCACCTTGTATCTATCTTCATTTTTACTTGAAAGTAAAATCTAAAAAAACCCTTTTCAAAAGAACAGTTTAAGGATTCAAAGGATTTCAAAAATTTTCACTGCATATTTTTACATATACAAATATTTCATTTTACTGAATCATAATGTCAGTTGAAAATATTGTGGAGTAATTTTATTATAAAATTAAATAAAATTATATAAAAATAATGAAAACGAAAACAAATTATATCCATTGAACGTCGATTCAATTTTGCAAATGTTGGTATCAATTTCAAAACTGAATTATGAGTATTTGCAAGAGTAGGCAACCTCCAAAGTTCAAGTAATCGAGAGGGAATTCTTAGGTTCCTGCAAACAGTCCCATTCATTGGTTTTCAGTCGAAATAATGTTTCGGATGAAACATTTAATTCTAACAGAATCTGTTAAAAATAAACGATTTCCTAGATTTTCGACCGAAAGAAATGGTTTTCGACCGAAAGGTGAGTGAGAGAATTCTGTCGGCCAAAAAGAATGAAGAGACACATTGTTTCGTTTCACTTTGCGCCAAATTGTATAAATACTCTTTCAACCTAACACATTTAACACAATTCATTCACTTGTTTCATGGTTTTCTAGAGCACATGAACAAAGTTTCGAATCATCTTTTTCATTTTTTTGAACAAGGTAGTTGATGTTTTGAACGGAAAAAAAATTGTTTTTTTTTTTCGGAGTTCAAGTTTTATTGGAATAACAATTTATGTATTGAAGGATAAATGTTGGACATCTTTTCAAGGTGAAGTCTTTGTTGAACATTTTTTCAAGTTGAAGGATTTGTTGAACATTTTTTCAAGGTGGAGCCTTTGTTGAACATAAAATTATTGATATTATTTTTTAATAATTTTTGTGACAATGAAGTTTTTCTGAGACTATTATGAAATGTTGATATTTTTTAAAACTTTTACATATAACTATACTCATGCGAAACAAAAGTTTGCGCAAGAGAAAATTTGATCGAACTCGAGACAAAACTCACCATAATGAACAAAGGAAAGAACGTTATTGGATAAATAATTGAGAATGTGCAAATATTGAACAAAGAAATGATGATGATGTAAATAAATATTTTTAAAAAGAAGAAGTCCAACCATGTATGCATGCACATATTGTCTATATTAAAAATATAGAATTAAAATTTAAAATATTGTTTAGTATAATTGATTCTAATTCTGATTTGATATTTTTCAAAAAACATAAAGAGATTTGTCTCATAACGTTTATGAAGACGTTGAAACAGGAATTGAAGCAGAAGTTGAATCACATATAGGTATGTACATAAATTTAGATAATAGAAGATGAGCACTTGTATATAGTTTAGTAAATTTATGTTTTGGTTTTCTTTTTTAATATAAACTTTAAATTGAAATATGCAGGAGAATGTATCAACATTGATGATGAAATATTATATAATCTTGATACTGGCAAATTTGGGAAGAAATAAGCTAAGCATTATATAAGATATCGAACTAATTACATGTATAGTACTTTTTCCAAAGATGAATCAGTAATAGTACAAGCTCAATTTTTACTCTATCTAATAAAGTCAATAAATTTAAAAGAAGCTACAACATTATTGGGTATTCAAAAGTCGACAAAATATACAAAGGTGAAACAAAATGTCTTTGGAAATATAACTAGTGTACATTAAAATCTTTTGGAAAATCTCGAAAAAAAGATGTCAGTGTTGCACGTAGAGTGATACAAATAACAATCATTTCATCTAGCAATATAAAATATCGTTTGACATGACAGATGGAAAAAGCGATGGGAACATCAAGAAAAACATTGTACAAACATAGAAAATTCTAATTGCAAATATATGCAAATGATGAACTTTCTTGTTGGACAATGATTTATAGACAACCCTACAAAGATAGACTTGCAGAAAATGTTAAAGAAACGGCCCGTAAGTGTTGGTTGACAAAATCTCTTGTTTCACCCCATACAAGGGATGTGTTGAGATGAAGAATAGCACAAAAACAATATGAATGACATCCAAAACATATATTTCCAATGACAGAAATAGAATTGTTCAATAAGTTCAAAGAAGAGCACAAATAAGTTAAAATTTTCATCAATACATGTGTTCAACAAAAACCATGGTTTGTTAGACCCATCATTGTTCGTGACACTTGTTGTTGTCGTTATCATGTGGAATTTGAGTTATATTACGACACTTTTATTGATTTTGGTAAAGCGTTATGGCCAAGTTCACATCCTCCTTCCACATTCTGTGTTTTTATAGCTGAAATTCTATGTGAAAGAGAAGGTGATAAATTATTTTACCAAAAAAAATGTGTTGGTGGAAAAAAATGTGATCGGCATAGAAATTCGTAACATTCCACTCTTGTGTGCACTAAGAGGACTTATTCTTTAAGGACACTTGCATGCAAGTGATCCGGTTCTTTATACGATTGGTTATTTTGATTATGATTATGAGATATTGTGGATTTGATGATATGTTATTTTTGATATATTTACATCGACATGTGCTATCAAATGGGTTCTCTTGAGTGTGCATGACTTTGAACGTTAGAGGACGTCGATGACATCGATGGATCTCCTTGGACTCTGGATAGAATCAGGGAGTGGACTTTTATGGTTTGACTTGATATTACAGATGTGACATATGACTAGATATTATGATGTTGATTGTTATAGCTGACATGTTTCATTGATGGATGCAAGATGACGATAGCTTGCCAACCAGACTCACTTTTGGAGTAAAGGGGTCACACAAGAAAACCATAGATGTTGAAGGAGAGGTGTGGCAGCAGCCCTGTCGTAGCCTACTAGCACTCCTGCTGTGAATCGAAATATAGGTTAACCATTACCTAGTTCGAGAGATCCATGATGTCGTGAAGGTAGACTGTGACAGTCGCAGGGTCCTTATTCCTTAGAGGCCCTTAGTCTCCCACAAGATCACCTAACGGAGTATTGACTCTGAGGGTTTGACATTTACCAAATTCAGTAAAGAAACGAGCAACACCCTTGGAGCACTTAGTGTGTCTTGAAGGACACGTCGCACAAATAAAACAGAAATGCAAGCGAGTGGCACCTTTGGAGAACGTAGTGCGTCTTGAAGGGCACGTCTCTATTTTAACTCGAGTAAGTTAATAAACCTAATACCTAGAAAACTATGCCTCCTTAGGACGTGGTCGGCCTTAAAATAGATGATGGTATGAGTAAAGTTTAATAAGTAATTGTTCCCTTAAAAAAATTCGCCCAACCTAGTGAAATTAAAACCTAAGTCTAAGTAGAACACGTGAACAAAGAAAAACTAAATAGACATGTAACAAGAAGGAGGTAAAGAAAATTCAAACATTATTTATTAGAGTAAAAATTATAATGGAGGATTAAATTATTAAAAGGGTAAATGGTTGTTTTTGTCTAAACTTGCTAATTCTGAACTTAGTTAAAAAGAAAAAGGGGAATGTCTAACTTAGTAGAGAATATAGCCTTTGGAACTTTCTATTTGTGAACTCAACTAGGCTTTAAGTAAGGCGTAAGTCATTTAAGAAATGTAAGAGAATAAAGGAACACCAAGGAGCGCTTTTAGGAACGATTTTAGGTGGGTGAGAGAAGTAGGAAAATTTAATTAATTAATAAATTGGTTTTCTGGTGCAACTAAGAGATCCTGTGACATGTCTACGAGGGAGGTTTGTCATAATTAAATTTAATAAAAAGAATCTAATGAGTGTTTTGGAAACTAATCACTAAGAAAAATCTATAAAAAGGATGGCGGCGGAGGAGTATCATCACGTCTGGTTTGCATAAGGTTACGCTGTGGGAATTTTATCTTGACTGAATTTCTCTTGTGGGAGTTGGGATACCCAGCTCGGGTAATGAGTGGTGGCTCGACCTTGCGAGGCGAGATGTGAGCTAACATTCTCCGGTATCATGTGTGTGGCCCCTTTGCGTCTCGGGGGGCTCAAGGGGAAGAAGAGTACCCCTAACGTTGGCTGGGAGGTACCGGTGAGGTCTCAACGGTTGGAAATCCGGAGCAGGATGGAGCGCGAGCGCGGGACAAGAGACCTTCTCCTTCGCTCAAGGTACACACATCTAAATTTCGAAATTTTATTTAGTTGATTGCATGTTGAATTACATATAGATGGTTTAAATTTTGGGTTTTTGGCTCTGCGTTTGTTGTTATTTTAAGGCTTGATGATTTCCCTAAGAGAGAATACCCCCATCTGTGTTTATGGTCTTTATTGCACACATAGCGCTCCTTGTTTAATTATTTGTAGTCAAATTTCCAGTAGAATTTCCAGTAGCGCAACAACCATCTTTCATTCTCACTGTCTTGTTGCTTTCTTATCTTCTTGTGGCGCAACGATAGTTGCGCTTGTCAGATTATTTCCTGCGTTTTATAAACAATTGAATTGTGTTATTATAAACCTCTGCCTACATTTTAGTCCTTGATGTGTTGCTATTCAATGTTCGATTGGAATCGATTTTATTCCTGGAGTTGTTTTTATCTTCTTGTGGCCAGTACGAGCACACGACCCAACCTCTGCCTGAACTCTTTTTTTTATAATCCTTGTTAGTATTGCGCTTCAAATCGATGGTCTGCGTATGGTTTTGTTTTGTAATTATCCTCGCTGCAGTTCTAGATTGTAGAAATTAGCCTAGCAACATTTCATCTATGATCTTGTGCAACTCATTCTTCCCTTGTAATGAACTCAAGTATAGAGTCCTATCTTGCTTAGTATTGTTAGCAGAATAGATTGAGAAGAGATCCCATATTACTGACAAGTGATACATATAGGATCGTAGTCGAATCTGATTGTTTCACTGTGCGGACTGTTACGGCGGTGAAAGGTTGAACCCCTTCTGTAACCAAAAAGTCTGGTTATCGAAGTGTACTGGCATTGTTTATTTTTCTTTGGATTTGTTTCATTCGATATGAGGCGGGCAAGATCTTTGGAATTTTGAAGAAATTGACGGGCGTTGTTCTTCCACGGCTCGTGTTGGTACCTGAGACTAAACATGGACAACAACCTGCAATACGTGGAAGAGCCTGAACGAACAGTTGAAATGGTAGAAAGGTAATCGGTGTTCATGCAGTACATAATATAATTATTCTAGATTTGTAATTGCTGACCTATGTGTTGATTAGATTCCTCATCCTTTATGATTTAAATCTTGGGACTGTGTATTGAATTTAATTCTGAATTTAATGCCTGGATTTGCTCTACAAGTGGAGACTTTCTTTTTTCCGAAGCCCTTAGTTGCTGCCTCAGCGAATCGGTCGGTGCTTCCATCGTCCTTCCACCTGTAATTGGGACAAATTTTTAATTGCAGTTATTTTTTCTGGGCAACAGCGATTCTGGCAGCGATTGTAATAAATGGTTTCCCTGATATTTCTTTAATAGATAATTGTATTATTTCTACATAGTTGTATCCTAATTCCTATCACAATGTGTATCTTTAAGAAGATTGAGGATCATTCGTTTCAATAAATTTAGTGTGAAGGATACACTTTACGTGTGATTCTATTGACCTCTAAATGTGTAAAAAGTTAATACTTAATTTTATATATAAATAATTAAGTTATTAGTTCACTGTATAAACTTAAATCGCTTGAAGCTTAGTAGTTCACTGTGTAAATGTAATCACCTTGAAGATTATTAGTTCACTGTGTAAATATAAGTTATCAATGTTTTTACAGTTGTATTGATATTTCCGTTTTACAACGTTGTTTTCAGAATTTATTCAGATAATGATTTTACAGTTACATAGATATTTCTGATTTTTTTTAGTTGTTGTTTCCAGATCTTATAACATCTTTGGTAATGACAATCACTTAAACATCTAATTAATTATATTCATATCCACCACTCTAACACTGTGGAAGGGAGACTGATTACGAAGTGCTCCAAGCACGCAGAAAGTTGTCAAACCCGAGGAGAAGTTTACAGGTCATATATCAGAATGCGAGGAGAGTGAATTGAATGTTTGGGCGCATACAATTATGGAAGTAGTTGTAAATTATGTTATACAACATTATGTAAACTACAAAAGTAGGTAGCGAATCCGTATGAGTTTTAAGCCTATGCCCTTTGAATTTTAGTTACTCAGCTATGACAAATATGATGATACACGAAATCTCTTTTACATAATTAATTACTCACTTGTTACCTGCAATGCAACATTTTCTTACATATTTGAATTGCTCATTTCATAAGTGCTCAGCTGAATGTTGACTTCTTTAGTTTATTGTATTTGAAAAAATAATCTTGTTATCACCTAAGGTTGAATTGCAATTTTGAGCTCTCACATTATGAAGATTTGTACATCTACCAGATCTCATTACTAAATTTCTAAATTTACATAATAAATGTTAAATTTGTACTTGGCCTACATCGCTTATTTTTGTATCGAGAGTATGGTTATCGAATAGATCAAGGAGGGTAAAATGCTAATAAGATACTTCTAGATAGTTGCAATTTAACTCTGTTTGTGTGAAGATTTCCTTGCTCCTTGTTGGGTTTGATTGAATAGAGTGCTCTCATTATAGTTTTTGTATAATGTGTGACAATGCTAGTTGGATTTCGGGAAGAGTTGGATTTTATGTTGGGTTGAAGGTTTAGAGTTAATTACATTGTGTTTGGGTTACTAGTGCGCTTGTCGGAATGTGGCAACATGATTCCTTGAACATGATCATTGAGCGCATTTATCAAGAAGCGCATAGGATAACCTGGTTTGGGTCATGAGCCTCGTGCACCTGTTATTTTCATACGGAAGAAGGATGGCTCATGGAGACTTTGAATTGACTACCATCAATTGAAGAATGAAACGATAAACAATAAGTATCTGTTGCCAAGGATTGATGATCTGTTTGATCATATGAAAGGCACGACAATGTTTTCAAAGATCGACTTGAGATCAGGGTATCACCAGTTGTGGATCAAGGAGGATGACTTCCCTAAGACCGCCTTTAAGCCGAGGTTTGGAGATTACGAGTTTATTGTTTTACCGTTTGGACTAATTTATGAGTTTGATGAACGGGGTGTTCCACAAATACTTGGACAAGTTCGTTGAAGTATTTATTGATGATATTTTGATATATTATCGTATGATGGAGGATCATGACGAGCACTTGTGCTTGGTACTACAGTGTATACGAGAGAAAAAATTGTTTGGGAAACTGTCTAAATGCTCATTTTATCAATCAAAGATTCATTACTTAAGGCATGTCATCTTCTGCGAAGGTATCGTTGTGGATCCAACAAAGGTGGAGGATATTGTGGAATGTCCTGCGCCAATGAATGTCCCAGAAGTACGTAGCTTAATGGGTTTAGCGGGATACTATCGACGGTTCGTCGAGGGTTTTTTGAAGATAGCAAATTCAATTACTGAATTGCAAAAGAAGAAAAAGATGTTTGTTTGGACAGAGAAATGCATGGAATCATTTTGGAGGCTCAAGGAGTTGTTGATGACAACATCGATACAAAAGGTCCCTGACATGGATGATGATTTCTTGGTATGCATTGACACATCTAAGGAAGTATTAGGCGAAGTCTTGATTCAATACAATAGAGTGATCGCTTACATCTCGAGAAAGTTGAGAAGGTATGAGGAGAACTATGTGACACATGATATGGATTTCTTAGCCATTTTTTATGCCTTGAGAGTATTGTAACGAACCGCCTCGTTACGACAACCATTCTAGTGACAGGTGCAATTTTTTTTTTTTCTTTAAGTGTGTGCGCACGTGTAGAAGTAACAACACACCTAACTGTACGATGCCCTGGACAACCAACAAGACGCAACCATGACAAGGCAAACCTGAAGGCACACAACGAGTAATTGCAACAATACGACCATAGGCACAAGGAACACAACACAACAATAAGACATTCTGGGGGCGCACAATAAGAACACAGAGGGAAGAGTCCAAGGTGTTAGGGTTACTATTTCTGCACAGGAAAGCATGGCATTTAGTCTTATGTCTTCTCGAAATAAGATTAGACCGGCTCCTGGCCGACTGCTCTGGCAGAAACTAGTAACCCGACCTAGCACAAGACGCAACAAGACGAACACAACAAAACAATCCCAACATATGACGGTGACAATAAGAAATAGACACCCCTAGACATAAGGCATACAACTAGCAGCTGTAAGCAGGAAACGACACCAGGTGTTAAGTACAGTACAGTCACAGAGGGAGAATCCATCAGTAGAGTTTACTATTTCTGCACAGAAAAGCAGGGATTTTAGTCTTATGTCTTCTCGAAAGAAGATTAGACAGGCTCCTGGCCGACTTCTCAGGCAGAAACTAGTAATCTTTGTCAGGTGTGTCGCAAGAGTGGAACCCTGCCTTTAAAGGGCCTGTGACTCTTGATACGGCACTGGATTCCTAATACAGAAGAATCACACACACAGACATGACTCGTGAGGCTACGTGGGGGTGACTATATCCCGCCCGACATCCGACCAAGCAACCAACTGAATACAATATAGTACAACACAAATAAGAAGTACGATTGCGCCCCTTACGGAAGGCGCGCAACAAGGAATCTGACAACGAACACCCAAGTTCGACATTATCTAAAAGAACAACCACCCTAATATACTAACTGGGGGTAATTTGATGTATGTAATTCAACGTTATTGCATTATATAGGTTATTATCACCAGTAAAATTTACGATAACACTATCATGGAGTATTAACCCTCTCTCAATTATATCTCATGTCCGGACCAGGATTTTACAATTACGATACCTCTTATGCTACAACCACAAATATTATAATAACCCTTCAAGATAAAACATTCAATTAAACATGAGGAGCTTTCAATGCAATGTCATCAATGATCATGAAGTTCAATTCTAATGCAGTAAAATAACCTCATAATTATAGGTAACATCATTTTGGAATTAATATATTACATCATAACTAAAAATGGCAATCTATAAAGTACTAAAATTTAGCATGACAATAATTAGAAAGGGCAACATTTGGAAGTGACAATATAACCTCCTATTTAAAATAGCATCATGTTTAAAGGTAACATCGTATTTGGAAGTATCAACATATCCTCACCTTTAAAATAACATCATAGTTAAAGGTATCATCATATTGGAATCTACAATATAACCTCACATTTTAAAAATAACATGCTATCTAAGAATGGAAATATATCAAATAGCATATTTAAAATGACACTTTTAGGAATATTCAGAAATGACAAAAATAACAAGGTTAAAGAAAACAATAATTAAAAATAACAACGAATAACATGTCAATATAAACTATCAACACTTTTATAATAACATCATCCTTAGATCTAACAATAAACCATGTTATTAACATCGACATCATATAACATGGCAATAACTAAATGACATTATTAACATAACAGTATTTTTTTAAAAGAACCGTGTATAAAATTAGGATATTAAGAAGGTCATATCCGAAAATCAACATTCTAAATCGACACTATATAATATTGACTTCATTATTTAAATATCGATGACCCTACGCTTGCAATAATACAACCCTAGCATCGACAACCGGGCATTTAGTTTGGATGACCTTGCAAGCAAATAAGAAGAACCGGAATTACAGAAATAGTAAGGACGCGGACAAATAAAAACTCCACTGTAGAGAAGCCTCAGCATGAGGAACGTCGACTCCAGACTAAACGCAGACCCAATAAAATAGGAACGAACTGTAAAATGCATTAAAATAGAAACGATCTATAGATCGCATTAAAATAGAAACGAACTGTAAAATTCATTAAAATAGAAACGATCTGTAAAACACATTAAAATAGAAACGATCTGTAGAACACATTAAAATAGAAACGAATTGTAAAATTCATTAAAATAGAAACGATCTGTAAAACGTATTAAAATAGAAACGATCTGTAGAACGCATTAAAATAGAAACGAACTATAAAATTCACCATTAAAACGCATCATTCCAAGGTAAAACTCGACGCCTCACAAAAGATGGTAGATTTAAAACACAAGATAAATGTTAATCTCATAAATACACAGAGTCAATCCTCAGTAAACATCACAATCCTCGTTCAAGTATTCGCAGAGGCAACTTGGTAAGGAAAACATAGTCCAAACAACCACCAGCGGAGGCAATCCGTGAGGAAATCGCGTCCCTTAGTCCAAAAACAACGCAGGGGCAACTCCAAGGGAGATGCAGAGGTGCTAAGGGAACCAGAAAGAAGAAGGGTCGAGTCAAACTCTAGGAATGCCAAATGCCCAACGAAAATCAGAATGCATAAACGAATTCGGGACTGCCAAGTTCGTCCCAGTTCACGATTTAGCCAGATGTTGCCAGAATCAACAGCTCGAAATTCGTTATCCAAAACGCCCATGCTATGTCGGTCGGATTAAATGAATAGGGTAAGCACATAAAAGTTCAAATTTCTTTGGGTGAAATGCCAGTACTGTACCGGATTCCATCTTAACTCAATTGACAGAGGTGGACCGAATCCCAACAATAAGAAGTCCAACACTCAAATGGCCAGATTCATGAACAAGGAAAGACGTTAAACGCGGATGACGCACATCATTCAACGCCCCACAAAAACGCATTGCCAGAACTAAAATGAATTGCCAAGATTAAAAAAAAAAAGGGACTTCCAGCCCAAAACGATTGTCAGAAGGTAAACCCATTTTCCAGGAGACCCCAACAAAAAAAAACAGTAGCTCAAACAAATTAATGACAGTAAACTTAAAGGACATGTCTGAAATTTTTTTAGGGTGAAATGCCCACTAATACAAAAACGCCCAAACAAAATGAATAACGCGGCTCATCACTGTCCCACTATACAGTGGCAAAAACGCCAAAAACAAATGAAAAACACGCAGCTCATAACTGTCCAAATACACAGTGGCAAACGCCCCAAACGCATTGCCAGAAGATAACGATTTGACAGAAGATAAATTGAAATTCCAGGTTAACTTGATTTGCCAGATGATAAACAATTTGCCAGAGGTAGAAATGAATTAATGGAGGTATTCCAGAGATAACCAATTCTTTTTTCCAGTAACCATTAATAAAGACGAATCGCCAGAACCAATTTAACACTAACCATTTCTAAACAATTTGCCAGAATTAAAATCATACCGTTGCCACTCGCCCGCTTCGGAATATGTCCCATGCTCCGTGCTGCATCCGCTCTCCTTG
>SNQJ01S0040487.1:65447-78532 GCA_010110895.2 Picea sitchensis | reverse complement strand
AATCAATATATTTCTTATCAAAGAACTATTTTCGAAGGAAGCATTTATTTTAAGAATTGTGTTTTTCAAGAAAATTGAAATAGTTCAAAGGGGTCTTGGTATTAAGATATAGCTCAGACAATTGTTTTTTAAGTCAATTGTTACTCTCATTTTGTCCTCAAATTATCTTTTCTAGAGTATTACACTAGAGATATGTTTTAAATCTTTGAGGAATTCATTGAGTGTCATATCAATGAGTTCAACTCTTTGCAACAAGGCGGTCATATGGTGCCCAAGTATGAGATCGGTTTTATGGAACTTCTTCAGTATGCTAATCAAATGAATATCGAGAAGATTAAGGTCAACAAGTTCATTTTTGGACTTAATGTCAACGTTCATGCAAATGTGAGGATTTTGATGCCTCAAACATTGCACGATGTTGTTTAGAAGGCCCTCATAGCAGAGGAGGATCTTATCAATGGTGGTTAGAGTAGGACTCCAGCAAAACCAACAGGACATGCGTTATCTTGTGGGAAGCAACATCAAACACCAGCTATACATCAACCAGGATATCTTGGAATTCTGAGATGATACATATTCACTACACGATGACTTTTAGTGCCTCAAAAGTTGACTCCCTACAGAGAACTACAACATCAGCAATGATGTAGACCGCAACAACAGTTTAGGTCTGTTCAACAGAACAGACTAGGGTTCCAGGCCAGTGGGCCGTCTGTTGAAATAATGTAGCTACGAAGAGCAATCTTATTATTATTGTTATTTTATTATTAGGATTAATCCCCATTGTGGATTAATCATGTTGGTAATTGTATAAGGACCAAATCCCCTTTTACAGATTGGTCATGAGACAATTATAAAGGGTAGAATAAGAAGTCAGCCCCAACAGTTATTATTGAAGACCCAAAATTAATTAAAGGTGGGTAAACCCACCCAGAGTGAGAGGTCGGCCCTTCCAGTGAAACCCCTCTCACACATGTCAGCCTTGTATAAATAAGAGGCTAGCGCCTCACTTCTAAGACACAACTCACTTGCTCATTTCTCTTATGAGGCAAGTTGTAATTACCAGAGAGAGGAGAAGAAGAGTGGTGCATCTCTTGGGGAGGACTTTCTGTATTGGTTTGAGTTATCTCTTGAACATTGTATAAGATATTTATGATAAGGAATTTTTTGCTGGGTTTTCTTCCCCTAGAGGGTTTCCCAGGATAAATGTTTTGTCTCTTGTGAATGTGTATTTTTTATTGATATTGTTCTTATTATGCTCTTATCTATTGGAATGCAAAGAACTATAATAATGGCATAAACATTAACATGGTATCAGATCCAACCTGAAGGAAGCATATTTTGCAAGAGGAAAAACGTCACCGTTACCGTACCCAAAAATTAGGGTTTTGCAAAAGTGAATCTTTTCAGCACCCTAACCACCTAGAAAGTTGTGCCCTCCCCCAAGGATCATTTTGGCACTTAGAGTGCACATTTGCAGTGACTAGATCCCCCGAAAAGTGAAACCCTAGTTTCACAAAGTACCAGAAAACTAGAAAACTAGAGTACCAGAAGTACCAGAAGTACCAGAAAATGAGAAGCACTAGTCCAGAAATCCACAGATCAAGTTTGAGGGGGTAAAAGTTGGATTTTCAAAATTCCGACTACACTAGCTAAGTCGCCTCAACTCTGCGCATCTATCCCCTGGATCAGAATTTCAAAATTCAAAGTTTGAAAAATTAGGGTTTCCTCATAAAACTCTAAGTTGCAGTTGCAGTTGTAGTTGCAACCATAGAACCAGTTGCAATCACCCTTGAAGTTATCTCAAGATTTGATTATCACCGCTACCAGATGGAGCCACTACCTACGAATGTTATCAGAGGTATGTACTTACATATGTTTAATGGTTAAACCCTAAAGAGTATTTTCAAGAGAAGGGATCTCTTGCCATAGATCTATAAGGATCTAAAGATCCAACACATTCAGAGGAATGATGCAACCCAGGTGTGATTATTCTGATATACATCTATTTGTCATGACATTATCTTAATCAGTGTTGCATGTTGAAGCCATGATCAAATTATTAGAAGGATTAAAAGTTGATCATAGATCTTATCCTCTAACCTAACCTTCTATCAAGATAGCATATTGTCTTAGTACAACAGACAGGTTGAAGAAAGCACTCGTCACTTGAGTGAAGGAGACCTGGAAGAAAAGCAAGCACTCATTCTTGAGGACAAGGCTCCNATATGCGAGTCTTGGTCGGCAAGCTATCGTAAGCCTGCATCATCAACCATCATGTCAGATCATGTCAACAACATATCATAAAATCAATAGCATATCATCAGAACAAAACAATATCACCGTAAATGAAACAACCCAAATATCCCACTCCGTGACTCAATCCGGAGTCCAAGGGAGTTCCACCGATCCCTCTGCATCCTCAAGTTCCGAAAGCCTGCACACTCAATGAAACTAAGTCAACATCACCTGTCTACATCAAAGTAGTAAAAACATCCTGTCATCTAACTTAACGCATCGTAATGAAGGAAAAAGTTTTATCATCATAAAAATCTAGATCACTTGCGAGCAAGTGTCCTCAAAGAATAATTTTGGTAAGTGCGCAAGAGCGAGATGTTACAGGTATGGAGAAACTACCTTATTAGATGAAAAAATGAACTAAAAACAGACCACTGTAGTTTACAACACATCTTTAGGAAAAGCGACTTGAACGCGCGACAAAGGCATTGGTTGAAATTGCTTAGCGAGTACGATTTTGAGATTACTTACATAGAAGGAACAATGAAGAGAGTGGTTGATGCATTGAGTCAGAAACCACACATACTTTTGGTAATGCCTCTTCAGACGAATCTACGTGAAAAGATTCTAACTTTACAATGCGACAATGATGGGTACAAAGAGGTCAAGTATTTTATAGGACAAAAAACAATGATGGTACCAAAATTTGAGGGATTTACAGTGGAGAATGTTGAATTATTGAGATATAAAAATATAATTTACTTACCTGCGAATTGAGGACTTTGATCCTAAACGAGGCTCATAAAGAAATGTACATGGCTCACCCAAGAGTCACAAAGATGAGAGAAGACCTTAAACCCTTTTTCTTCTAGAAAGGATTGAAGACGGACATAGTCATCTACGTGGCAAGATGATTAGAATGTTAGAAGGTAAAGGATGAACACATACATCCAGCAGGTTCGATCAAGTTTGAAAAGGTTTGATACTATTGTATTGATATTTCCAGAATTTATTCAGTTAATGATTTTACAGTTACACTGATATTTCTATTTTTTTTAGTTGTTGTTTCCAGATCTTATAACAACTTTAATAATTGCGGACACTTTTCCATCTAATTATTTATATTTGTATCCACCATTCTAACACTGTGGAAGGGAGACTCATTGTGAAGTGCTCCAAGAAAGCAAGAAGTTGTCAAATCCAAGGAGAAATTTACAGGTCATATATCAGACTATAAGGAGAGTGAATTGAATGTATGGGCGTAAAAAATTATGGCAATAATTGTTAAATATGTTATACAACATTGTGTCAACTACAACAGTAGGTAGCGAATCTGTATGAGGTTTAATCCTATCCCCTTTGAATTTTAGTTACTCATCTATCACAAATATGATGATACACAAAGTCTCTTTTACATAATTAATTACTCACTTGTTACTTGCAATGGAACATTTTATTACATATTTGAATTGCTCATTTCATAAGTGCTCAACTGAATGTTGACTTCTTTAGTTCATTGTATTTGGAAAAATAATCTTTTTCTGGTCAGCTAAGGTTGAATTGCAATTTTGATCTCTCACATTATGAATATTTGTACATCTACTAGATCTCATTACTAAATTTCTAAATTTTCATACTAAAGATTGAATTTGTAGTTGTCCTACATCACTTATTGTCATATCGAGAGGATTGTTACCGAATAGTCCAAGGAGGGTAAAATTCTAATAAGATACTTCTAGATAGTTGCAATTTAACTATGTTTGTGTGCATATTTCCTTGCCCCTTATTGGTTTTGATTGAATAGAGTGCTCGCATTATAGTTTTCATATAATGTGTAACATTGCTAGTTGGATTTCGGGTAGAGATGGATTGTATGTTGGGTTGAAGGTTTAGAGTTAACTACATTGCGCTTGGTTTCCTAGTGTACTTGTCGCAATGTGGCGACATGATTCCTTGAACAGGGTCATTGAGCGCATTGATCAAGAAGTGCATAGGATTACCTGGTCTAGGTCATGAGCCTCCCGATGAGAATGTTGGTGTTTATTGTAATTGATGTTGTGAGTAAGCTTAGTCATTTTTATTTTTCACATGATGGTATGTTTGTATGTTTCCTAAGTTGCATGATGTGATAGTATTCTTGGTCGTGGTGTGGCATGTTGCATTAACTGCATGTGTTATGTTCATTGTCAAAGTTACGATGCTTGATTGTGTGGTTGACATTCTTTCTTTGCATAAAAAAAATGTCTTGTTTTTCATCGTATGTTGTCATAATCACATGGGTATTTACAAAATCTAATTTTGTTTCACTCAAAGTATCCTATTGATATGAATGATCAATCATTGTCTAATATAAAATTCAATTGGAAGAGATATGAATATATCAACAACATGACTCAACATTCTTCAAATGTTAATTCCGAAAAGATTGATTTGAAAGTAGATAAAATCTGTGTGATAGAGTTTTTGAAGAAGTTTGAGGAAGAAATTTATAAATACACAAATCATTCACATAGAGATCGATGGAAAGACCAACAATTCAAACAACCCCATGAAGTGTTTCCACTAGGGAAAATTTTGTGTGTAGTTGATTTTGCAGAGTATTACAGATTCACTGCACAACAAGAATTATAGAGTGAATATTATCATTCTGATGAAGTCACTATATTCTTTCACATTCTATATAGACATGCTCAACGGAGTCTTGATAACATACAAAAAACCAATGAAAATCACTTTTATATAAGTGATGATCAAGCACACGACACACATTTTGTACAACATTGTTTTGATAAATTTTATGATTCATTGAAACAAAGTTGGATCAGATTCAATCGACATTGGATATGGTCAGATGGGTGTGCGGGTCAGTTCAAATCTTCATGACCATTCTATTGGTTGTGTCGTATTCATAAGAAATACAAAATTACACATTCTTGGAATGTTTTTGAGACAGGTCGTGGAAAACCAGAGTACAACGGTGCAGTGGCATGTGTAAAACAAGCACTTCAAAGTTATTAGAAGAACTCTCATGCTGATCAATTTGAATCCGTTGATCAAGTTGTTGAATGGTGAAAAATGGTGCTAATCCATGAAAATAATATGTCAAGGGATGTTGTAACATCCTTCTCTTGCACACACTGATCAATCTTATTCTTTGAGGACACTTGCGTACAAGTGATCTGGTTCATTGTACGATTGGTTATTTTTCTTATGATTATAAGATGTTGTGGATCTGATGATATGTTATTTTTCTATATTTATATCGATAGGTGTTATTGACAGGTTTCTCATAAGTATGTAGACTCTAGTTGTTAGAGGACGTCGATGACATTGATGGATCGCCTTGGAATTAGGACTGATTTAGGGAGTGGATTGTTATGGTTTGAATGTTGTTTATATTACTTATGTGACATGTGACTAGATATTATGATGTTGATTGTTATCGCTGAAACGTTTTGTTGGTGGATGTAGGCTGACGGTATCTTGCTAACCAGACTTGCATTAGGACTAAATGGGTCACACTTGACAACCATAGAAATTGAGGGAGAGGTGTGGCAACAACCCTACCACAGCCTACTAGCACTCTTGACGTGGCTCAAACTATAGGTTAACGATTACCTAGTTCGAGAAGAACAACGATGTTCGAAGGGAAGACTATGACACTCGATCACAATGATTCTAAGGGGCACGTCATAAGGCAGAGTCCTTATTTCTTAGAGGCCCTTAGTCTACCACAAGGTCACTTGATGGATTATTTACTCCAGGGGTTTGACGTCTACCAAATTCAGTCAAGAGGTGAGTGGCACCCTTGGAGCACGTAGTTCATCTTGAAGGGCACGTCGTGCAAATAAAATCGGAATGCAGACGACTGGTACCCTTAAAACATGTAGTGTATCCTTAAGGGAACGTCGTGATTTTAACTATGGTAAGTTAATAAATCTAGTACCTAGAAAACTATGCCTCCTTAAGACATGGTTGGCCTTAAAATGAAATATTCTATGAGTAAAGTTTAATATTAAATTTTCCCCTTAAGAAGTATCACCAATCCTAGTGAGTTTAAACCCTGTATGTAAGTAAAATATGTGAACAAAAAAAAACGCTAAATGGACATGTAAGAATAAAGGGGTAAAAAAAATTCAGGAATTAATAATTAAAGTAAAAAATTTAATGAAGGTTTAATTACTAAAAGGGGTAAATGGTTTCTTTTGTCTAAACTTGTTAATTCAGAACTTAGTTAAAAAGGGGAAACTTAAAGAAAAAGGGGAAGGTATAACTTAGTAGGGAATCTAGCCTTTTGAACTTTCAATTTTTGAACTAAACTAGGCTTCAAGTAAAGCGTAAGTCATTTAAGAGATGTAAGCTAATAAAGGGACATTGAGGAGCATTTTTAGGAACGCTTTTAGGTGGGTGAGGAAAATAGGAAAATTTAATTAATTAATAAAGTTGACTTTCTGGTGCATCTAAGGGATTGGGTGACATGTGTACGGGGGAGGTTTTTCCTAATTAAATTTTATAAAAAGAATCCAATGAGGGTTTTGGGAAACTAATCACCAAGAAAAATCTATAAAAAGGATGGAAGAGGGGGAGTATGGATCACGTCTGGTATGCATAAGGTTATGCTGTCGAAATTTATCTTGATGGAATTTCTCTTGTGGGAGTTGGGATACCAAGCTCGGATAACGAGTGGTAGCTCAATCTTGCGAGGTGAGCCGGGAGATAACATTCTCTGGTATTGTGTGCTTGAACCCTTTGTGGCTCAGGGGCTCAAGGGGAAGAAGAGTACCCCTAGCATTGGTTGGGAGGTACTGGTAAGGTCTCATCGGTTAGTGAGCAAGAGTTGGATGGAACGCAAGCACGGGAGTCCGACTTCAGGTTCTTCCCCTTCGGTGATGGGGTGCATGTTAATTTGAATGGTAAATTAGTTCTTATTTCATGTATATGGATACTGATTAATGCTTATTAAATGTTTTTCTTTGTAGGATAGTTGGTGAATCCAGATGATATTGTTTGGCTTCAAATGTTCAGATCGATTGCTTCAATGTTCAGCTCTTAGCTTCAAAAATGTTCATATTGTTTCTTCTAAAATGTCTAGATTGTTTGGCTTCAAATGTTCAGTTCTTAGCTTTAAAAATGTTCAGATTGTTGCTTCTACAATGTTCAAATTGTTAGGCTTCCAATGTTCAGTTTGAAGAAGAAATTATAGTCATGTATTTTGTGTAAACTTGTTGCCCCCCTGGATTTTTCCCAGCTTCCACCCTGTTACCTTACTCTCCCAATATGATTTCTCTCACTAATCTTACACAACAATGATTTGATGTTCCAGGTCCTTTTGCAACCAAGAGAGTGCCCCTTTTTCAGTCGAGTCTACAAAGGAAACTAATTTGTTTCAATGCATAGTAGCAAGGATTGGATCCGATCCAAAGTTTGATTAGGAGGCATACATCCATTGAATTGTTGACATCTGAAGGGTCAACAATAAAACACCCCTTACTTCATTCGAGTGTTTGTTTCATTTTCCCGAGCAAGATCCAAGGCTAAACATCATTTATGTATTCTTTACCCTCGATCTATGCATTTGGGTTTGTTTTGCAGGAGATGTGGTTGTTTCCTTGACCCAATAAATTGAATAAAAATGGCTCTTGAGATATATGCCCCCAAGAATATTCTCATCACCGGTTGGAATGGATTCATTACTTCTCATGTAGAAAATAGGATGGTCATAAAATACCCCAAATATAAGATTATTGTTCTTGATAAGCTAGATTATTGCTCTAATTTGAAGAATCTGTTGCCATTGAAGTCATCCCCCAACTTCAAATTTTTGAGGGGAGATATTGCAAGTCCAAATATGGTGAATTATCTTCTAATTATATAAGGAATAGACATGATCATGCATTTTGCAGCACATACCCACGTTGACAATTCGTTTGGGAACAACTTCGAGTTCATGAAGAATAATATCTATGGAACTCATGTCCTGTTGGTGGCTTGTAAAGTTAGGGGTCTTGTTCTCAGTCCGAGGGTTTTATTTTTCTTTTGTGGGCTCCTCCATGGTGATTTAGCATTTGGTCTTGGGCATTGGGATTTGGTGTGGTAAACTTTGATTTTTTGCGACTTGTTTTGTAATGTGTGGTCAATAGTTGATGGACATGAGATTGGGTCTTGGGCTGATTATTTGATTTACAACTATGTGTACCAAGATTTCTCCTTCCTGAAGTGATACAAAGGTATCCTAGATGCATGCTTAGGGCTTGTGCTCAGTCCAAGAATTTTATTTTCCTGTTATGGGTGGCTTCCCTATTGCATGTCGAGCGCTAGTCTCATGCATAGTTTGTGGTGGTTGTTGGACTGTCTGTTGGCACATTCGGATTTATTCATTACTGTGGCAGCATTTCTGATTTGTTTGATAACATTCCCTTGCTACCTGTATTAACCCAACATCCTTTCCCCACCTGTGGTGTGAGTGGGGATTGACACAACATTCTACCTGAGCCTTTGCAGTAGGATTGATTACTTGAGATATTGTAATGATGGTGTGCGGTGAATTAATTAATGACAATGATTTAATTAATAGCGAATATTGTGTTTGAACGAATAAATAATGGCAGTGGTTATTTGGCAGTTATCATAGTTCTAGTAATTTTTATGGCAGGGATGTATTAAGGACAACGATGGTGTATTGAATGAAATAAATAATTGTAGTGCTAGAATTAGCAGTTTTTAAATAATTTAGAGATTATAATTATGGCAGGGGATCGATTATCGTGATAATTATGTTATAATAGATTAAATTTCTTTTACAATAGTTTTTTATTTAATGAAGAATATGGTGATTACCTCCTATAACAGTTTTAATCGTCCTTACCATAGTTTAATCAATCAATTATGATTATTGAGATTATTTCGTTATAATAGTATAATTGTTTCTACAACAATTTTAATAGTTTTAGTTGTGATTATTGTGTTTTTATAAAATAATATAACCTACTTTAGTGCATGAGGTTGGGTTATGCATCATTATGGCTAAACATAAATGATGCACCAGAAAGAACTTTTTACAGAAATGGCACATTAATATAGTATAATAATTTAAACTACTTTAGCGTGAAGGGTATGGGTACACATTGGTGTAACTAAAAATAAATGGTGCATCGAAAATAATTTGAAAATGGTTGATATTTCCTACAAAATAAGTTAGCCTATATTAGTGCTTGTGGTAGGGTTAAGCACTAGTGTGTTTGTTGTGAATGCACAACAGTAGGACATTTCGATTTACGTACAGAAAAAAAAAAAAAAAAAAAAAATAAAAGATAAAAACTACAATTGGTTTGGTTGAAGGTTTCAAATCTTTGTTTGTGCTTGGGTTCCTAGTGTGCTTGTCGCACTGTAGCGAGATGATTCCTTAAGATTGGATCATTGCACACATTGGTTGATAAGCACATATGATAACCTGGCTTGGGTCATGAGCCTCCTGATGAGAATGATGTTGTTTATTGTAATTGATGTTTTGTGCTTTTCATTGTAATGTTTTAATGAGATTGCTTCTCGCTCGTCGTGAAGGTTCTAGTTACTAGTGTTGTTGATGCCAGTTGTGTTTGGTTGATCTGATGGTCTTTTAGCTTGGTAGGCTTGGTCTTTCTTGTGTTGGGTGGGATGTAGACACCTCCTTGTTCCTTAGAAAAGTCACCATCCTTGAGACCTTAAATGGTCAAAATTGATGGGAACCTGGTCTTGAGCGTTGCTTATGTGCCCTGGAGGTCCTAATCGTTGCAGGGTAGAATGGGTGGGTAGTCGTTTTTATTCTTCGTTTGATTGAATGTCGTATTTTTCTTATAGTTGCATGAAGTGCTAGTATCCTAGGTCATTATATTGGTATGTGGCATGATTTTCATGCATTGTGTTAATCTTCAAGTTGTGATGTTGAGTGTATGGTTGGTATTACATTCCTTTGTATAAAAATAAAAATAAAACAAAATTGTACTTGTTATGAGTCGCATGTTGTCATAACGGCGTGGGTCGTTACATATGGTATCAGAGACAGTTCGACCCACGACTTGGGATCACTATGGCTTCCATTGATTAGATACTTGATTACAAAATGTCACTAATTAAAGTGATTTGTATTTGTGCAGGTAATCATTGTTAGAGGATGTCGTAGAGGCAGAAGACGAGGTGCTAGGGGAGGAGGTACGACACCCCCAATAGCATCCATGCTTGAAGGGTCTAACCCCTAGGGGGCGAATAGGTTTTTGGGAAGAAACAAATAGCTCTAGGTGATGTGCTTGGGCTGATGAGGTCCTTTCAGAGGATGTTTGAGGCGTCCTTTCAGAGGATGTTTGAGGCACTGATCAGTCGTTTGGTTAGAGATAAGGTCAGGGCACCGACACCTCCTTTGGGACCACCATGTGCCCCGGTCGGTACTGGTAACATTCCCCGCAAACTTGAGAAGGTCAAATTTACTGAGTTCTTTGGTGCCCCGAAGGGTGTAGCCGTCTGTTGGGCCCAAACAACTCCCCCTATATTTTTACAAAATTTAATGGGCCCCTATTAGAATCTTGATAATTATAATGAGCTATAGAATCAACCTTTTCAAATATTTCCATACCTTGGTTTTCTTTGAGACAAACTTAAGACATTCAGTATAGTATGAGACATTTATTACAAGAGTATATGTCAAAAGTTAGAAACAAGCATAAAAATCTCAATTTAAACAAAAACGCTAATTTTTATCAAATGTTTACTTTCTTTTAAATTATGAATATGTGTTCATTCTTTTCCTCATTAGCAAGTTTGACTATTTTGAATAATGGGTTCAATACTTCATCAAATAATATCTAGGTTGGTTTCTCATTTTCATGAAATCATTTGGTGATATTAATTAATTAAATTCTTTTATCATTTTGCATCTCATTTCAAAATAATAATAATCAAACAATTATCTATCATTTGTTTGATTTCGTAAAAAACCAAAATTAATATTTTTTCTCCATTAACTTGAATATTCTAGATCATATTTGAAAACAAATTATAAACAATTTTGTTTATAAGTTATAGTTAGTTTAAATTCATTTTTTATTTTTCTAGATTTTGTTTTTTTCACAATTTTTAGGTTATTAATTTAGGTTTATTTTTGTTTCACATGTTTCACATGTTTCTATTATCAAATATTTGATACGGATATGATCATGGCTTGATTTTATTATCCAAATACGTTCAAGATGATTGATCCAAAAATAATTTTGGATTGCTACAATCAAATTGGTTCTTCCTCTCAATCATTGTATTTTCAGTCCTCGACCATCATGGAAGAAGATTTGATGTTGGGTCAAAGTGAATGTCCTCGTTTTCCTAACTCTTTCTCTAATCAATATTTAAATTTGGTTATTGAAGAAGACTTAGGTGATGAAAATTATCTTAAGCATTCTAACATTCCAATGAAACTAATTAGAGATGTAGATCTGCAATTGGAAGAAGTAATCTTAAACCCTCATCTACAAATCGTACCTTATCAACATGAAAGATCAGATGTTTTCCATGAAAGTTTTGAACTATCTATCGTATAGGAGGCAAATTTAGATGATCATATTATGTTGAAGAATTTATCACCAAAATGGAGTGAAATTTTTAATGAAAATGAAGAGGAATGTCTTGAGAATACCATTGTTAAATATCATATCTCAATAGATTCTTTTCATGTGCTTATTTCTAATTCCTTTTACTCTTTACATCCCGATCTCTTCTTAGATTCTGTTGGACTTGATACTTTACCCATAGTATCTTACTCTTTGCCATCACAATCAAATCTTTTCGATATGCCAAAATTTGGTGAAATTAATTCCAAACATAACATTTATGAAATCGGATTTGATGCTCTTTCACTTTCATCACTTTCATGGGAAAAATACATGTTGAAAGATGATTTTACACGATTTATTTTTGAGAAATACAATGCACTCATCCTTATGGAGATCGAATATTCTACATTGCATATTCTTTCTTTGATTAGTTCGAATTTTAATGTTTATGCTTCACATTTTGAAACGATAAATCTCATCAAAGGAATCATTCAAACCAATAATCTAACTGATTTCATGAATCCTCTTATGATGTGTTCTCCATTGATATATTCATTTCATCAAAGTCATAGTTTTCATCCTAATTTTTATGACATGATCTTAGAATGGCTTGAATAATCGTATCTAAAAAATCTTCATAATAAAGATAAAGCCGTGCTTGCTTTGTTTCTACCTAGATATCTAGGAAGTAAACATCACATGATTTTTTGAGATCCTCTATGTGAAGAAATTGATGAACACTTGGAGAATTGTCAGGAGGATGGGGCATTTCGGCATTGGCTGATGGTTATGTCAGGTTCCCATAATATTGATAAGTTCTCCAAACTTACTTACACTCTTACATGCCATTATGACTCATATCACGACCATATTGCATAATGGTTGGAGGATTCATACATCAAGAAGTTTCAAAAGAATGGTAAGGTCATGCTTGCTTTGCTTTTAAATGATGATGATAAAGGTAAGTATGCTATATTTTTGTTATTTTTCGATATACTACCATTCTTGTTAGTAATATTTGATTTTGTTTCCATTGCAGGATTGGAGTTACTTCGATGGCTACATTGGAAGCATGACTTCACTTAGTATTTTTTATTTGTTTAGTAGTTAGAGTAGGTTTATGAGTAGGTTTTATTTTAGTTTTATTTCTCAATATTTATTTTTGTAATAATGAAGTTATGAACACAAGCAGGAACACCAAGAGAACCATAATATGATTGTTTTCAGGGAAGTCCACTTTAAATCTTTTTCTCTCTGCTTTTCATTGAATAT
>SNQJ01S0040487.1:30503-60703 GCA_010110895.2 Picea sitchensis | reverse complement strand
GAGTTATCTCTTGAACATTGTATAAGCTATTTATGATAAGGAAGTTTTTTCTGGGTTTTCTTCCCCTAGAGGGTTTCCCAGGATAAATGTTGTGTCTCTTGTGAATGTGTATTTTTGATTGATCTTGTTCTTATTATGCTCTTATCTATTGAAATGCAAAGAACTATAATAATGGCATAAACATTAACACCGTCAAATTCTACATCAGGTACAAGGAGTACTGGACCAAAGACATGGTGTTGTACATATGGAGAGACACATTACCAGCGTGATTTCACAGTTCAGAGGACTAGATCATTTGGATCAGCAGGGCCCACTACTGTGGGAGATTTGGGCAAGGCGCATTGGATTCATACAGTGGTGAATAACCGCCAATAAGAGAACCAGTCTACTGTGTTGGAGACATCAGGTGCCATCGTTGACTAGACCCTTAGTATTTTGATAGATCTAGGTGCTACAGAGAGTTTATTTTTGGTGCAATGCTAAAAATAATTAAGGTAAAGGCAGTCAAACAGGATGATTTTAGCTTTGTAGAAATGGCTTTGAGTGCCAAACATAAGGTTGGAGGGAAGGCTACGGGTTGTATCCTTAACCTGGGAGAGTTTTTCACAATGGCCAACCTGTACATCACGATATTAGGGTCTTATGACATCGTGATTAGTATGGATTGGTTGCAATGGCATGAGGCGATACTAAACTGTAAGACAAAACGATTGAGCTTGGTCAATGATAAGGGACAAAGACACCTGATTATAGGTTAGAACCAGGGAGCTTCCCTGAGGTTCATCTCTTCCTTGCAACTATGAAATATCATGTGCAAGGGATGCAAGATTTATGCTATCCTTGCATTAAATGAAAAGGGTGTGGTAGAAGGAATAGAAAACCTTCCCGTAGTACGAGCATTTGCGGATGTCTTCCTAGAGGAGTTGTTAGGGTTGTTGCTTGATAGGGAATTGGAATTTACCATCAACCTGAAACCGAGAACTGAGTTGATAGTAAGAACGCCTTATTAGATGTCGACCCCAGAGTTACAGGAGTTGAAAATGCGATTGAAGGAGTTGTTGGACCTAGGAATTATATGTCCAAGTGTGTCACCATGGAGTGCGCCTTCTATTTTCATAGATAAGAAGGATGGGTCGTGGAGACTCTGCATTGAATACAGTCAATTGAACAAGGCAAGGATCAAGAATCAATATCCGTTGCCAAGGATTGATGATCTAATTTATCAGATGAAAGGCACGACAGTGTTTTCGAAGATCGACTTGAGATCGGGGTATCAACAGTTACGGATCAAGGAGGATGAAATCCCTAAGACCACCTTTAATATGTGGTTTGAACATTACAAGTTTACTGTTTTACCGTTTGGATTGACAAAATCCCCTGGGGTATTTATGATCTTGATGAACTGGTTGTTCTATAAATACTTGGACAAGTTCATCCAAGTATTCATTGACGATATTCTAATTTACTCTCGGACGATGGAGGAGCATGAAGAGAACTTGCACATGGTACTACAGTGTCTACAAGAGAACAAATTGTTTGGTAAGTTGTCAAAATGCTCATTTTATCAATCGAAGATTCACTACTTAGGGTATGTTATCTCCGATGAAGGTATCATTGTGGATCCAGCAAAGTTCAAGGCTATTACAGAATTGCAGAGGAAGAACAAGAAGTTTGTTTGGACCAGGAAATGTGTAGAAGCATTTTAGAGGCTCAAGGAGTTATTGACGATCGCACCGATACTAAAGTTCCCTAACATGGAAAAGGATTTATTGGTATGCATTGACTGATCCAAGGAAGGCTTAGGTGGAGTCTTGATGCAAGATGGTTGAGTTATCGCTTACATCTCGAGAAAGTTTAGAAGGCATTAGGAGAACTAAGTGATGCACGATTTGTAGTTTTTAGCCATTGTTTATGCCTTGAGAGTATGGAGACACTACCTTATTTGATGAAAATGCGAACTAAAAATGGACCACTATGGTTTAAATCACATCTTGACGCAAATCGAGTTCAACGCGCGACAACGACGTTGGTTGGAATTTCTTAGCGAGTATGATTTCATGATTACTTAGATAAAAGGAATAGTGAACAGAGTGGCTAATGTGTTGAGTTGGAGACCACACATATTATAGCTGATGCATTTTTAGACGAATCTACATGAAAACATTATAAATTTACAATGTGAGGATGAATGGTACAAAGAGGTCAAGGATTTTACCATACAAAACACAATTATGGTACCCTAATTTGAGGTATTTATTGTGGACAACGGTAGATTATTGAGAAATTAAAATCGAATTTACGTATTGCCCAATGACGAGTTGAGGAGTTTGATCCTAAATGAGGCTCATAGAGCAGTGTACATGGCTCACCCAGGAGTCACGAAGATGAGTTCATACCTTAATCTCTTATTCTTCTAGAAAAGAATGAAGGCGGGCATAGTCAACTACATGGCAAGATGTCTAGAATTGCAGCAGGTAAAGGCTGAACATAGACATCTAGCAGGACTACTACAACCACATGCTATTCCAAAATCGAAATGGGAGGTCATTTCAATGGTTTTCATTGTTGGATTTCCACTAATGACAAGGAGACACAACTCAATTTTCTTGGTAGTCGACACTCTGATGAAGACTGCTCATTTTATTCCTATGCATATGACATATCGGGCACCTGACATAGCTAGATTTTTCATGAGCGAGATAGTGAGGTTTCTTGGTGTGCCTAAAAGAATTATATTCGATCGAGGATCGATGTTTATAGGACAATTTTGGACTAGTTTCCAAGAGGCCTTGGGAACCCAACTTAACTTTATCATGGTATATCACCCAGAGACATATGGGCAGAATGAAAGAATAAACCAAATCTTGGAGGATATGTTGTGTATGTATGTGATGGACCAAAAAAAGTGTTGGGAAGATCTCTTATCACTGGTAGAATTTTCTTATAACAATAGCTATCAAAGCACCATTAAGATGGCGCCATTCGAGTTTCTTTATGGGTGACTATGTCAGACGCCTTTGAGTTGGGATCAGCTTGAGGATAGGGTCCTAGTGGCGCTAGAAGAGATCCAAGAAATGGAAGATCAAATGAAAAAAATAATACAAAGGATCAAGGAAGCGCAAGATCGACATAAGAGCTATGTCGATGCGCATTGCGTCGAATGTAGTTATGAATTTGGCAATTAGACTTATTCTTTAAGGAAACTTTATTGGAAGTGATCCAATTCATTATACAATTGATTGTTTTGATTATGATTATGAGATGTTGTGGATTTGATGGTATGTTATTTTTATATATTTATATCAACAGGTGCTATCGACGAGTTTTTCCTGAGCATGCAGGACTCTGGATATTAAAGGATGTTGATGGCATCGATGGATATCCTTGGACTCCAGATTGACTCAAGGAGTGGAATTTTATGGTTTGAATGTTTTTGATATTACAAATGTGACATATGACTAGATATTATGATGTTGATTGTTATCGTTGACACGTTTCGTTGGTGGATGCAGGATGATGGTATCTTTCTAACAAGACTCACATTAGGAGTAAAGGGGTCATGCATAGAAACCAGAGACATTGAGTGAGAGGTGTGACAACAACCCTGCCACAACCTACTAGCACTCCCACCATGGCTCGATTTGTAGGTTAAAAATTACCTAGTTCGAGAAGACCTACGATGTTGTGAGGGAAGACTATGACATTCGATCACAATGATTATATGGGACACAAAATAAGGAAGGTTACTTATTATTAGAGGCCCTTAGTATCCCACAACGTAACCTAACGTAGTATTGACTCCATGGGTTTGACGTCTACCAAATTCAGTCAAGAGACGAGTGTCATCCTTGGAGCACGTAGTGAATCTTGAAGGGCACATCGCCCAAATAAAACTGGAATGCAGGCGAGTGGCACCCTTGGAGAACGTAGTGCGTCTTGAAGGGCATGTCATGATTTTAACTATGGTAAGTTAATCAACCTATTACCTAGAAAACTATGCCTCCTTAGGACCTAGTCGACCTTAAAATGAATGATGGTATGAGTAAAGTTTAATAACAAATTTTTCCCTTAAGAATTGTCATGAAGCCTAGTGAATTTAAAACCTAGTTATAAGTAAAATATGTGAACAAAAAAAAAAGTTTAATGGAAATCTAACAAGAAGGGGGTAAAACAAATTTAGACATTAATAATTAAAGTAAAATTTTTAATGAAGGTTTAATTATTAAACGGGGTAAATGGTTTTGTTTTTCTAAACTTGCTAATTCTGAACTTAGTTAAAAAGGGAAACTTAAAGAAAGAGGGGAATGTCTAACTTAGTAGGGAATCTAGCCTTTGGAACTTTCTATTTGTGAACTCAACCTGGCTTTAAGTGAGGCCTAAGTCATTTAGGAAATGTAAGAGAATAAAGGGACACCGAGGAGAGTTTTTAGGAACTCTTTTAAGTGGGTGGGGGAAATAGGAAAATTTAATTAATTAATAAAATTGATTTTCTGGTGCATCTAAGGGATCGAGTGACATGTGTACAGGGGAGGTTTTTCCTAATTAAACTTTATAACAAGAATCCAATGAGGGTTTTGGGAAACTAATCACTAATAAAACTCTATAAAAAGGATGTGATGCAGGAGCATCGCCTTCAAGGTCGACAACGCACACGTGGAAGCAATCAAAAGAGATGTCAGCAATGCCTGAAATTCAAATCGGGCATTAAATCAGAATTTAATTGGGTTATTGAAATATTTTGTTGATCAATTTGAATATCATAACTTGTTTGAAAAGTCTCTAAGGAATGTAAGAAATTGTAGACATGGAGTGTTGAGACTGTCTGATACTAATTAACAGTTATTGTAATGGGACATAGTAGGTAATAATTTTAAATTTGAAATGATAGATTTCAGAATAAGACGAGAGACCTCATAGAGCCATTCCTTAGATATTAGGATTTTCAATTTGTAATAGAGATATATAGAATAGAGTATGAAAGGATTGTAGTAGAACCAGAGTAGAATAGAGAAGAGAAACACCATGTGTATTTTTCGTTTTTAGGAATGAGTGGAATAGACGAAAGTTGTCTGAAACTATATTGTATTCATCTTAATGTGATTGCATGAATATTTAATTATGTATGTGGTATTTGTTTCATTATCGTTCCTATATGAGAGTTAGAGAGGATGATTTTATGAACCTGTAACAAAAGTGGATCAGTTCCAATCGTTTCTCTTTCGAACCGTGTATGCAAGGTGTGAATTCAAAATTGCAAGGTGTGCGTTGACAAAGTCTTAGAATGACTCAGAGAGAAGGGTTCAGAGACAGAATAGAGGGAACTTGAGGATCCAAGTGCAAGGAATACATAGAGGATAAAAGTGGCCAAGTTTTGAAGGAATAACCTAAGATAACGTGAGGCAGGCATAAAGTATTTTATTTTCAAGAAAATTCCTTGAATCTAAGTTATTCGAGATATTTGAATGCAAGGTGTGCGTAAGAGGTCAAATCTTCAAAGAGGGCGAAGCTGAGGAAGGATTGTACTTTTGAGTATAGATCTTCAACAGGGATTAATTGGAGGCTGAGGTATTCAACACTTAGAAAACCTTCTAATTCTCAGAGATGGAAAAGATCAGGAGGAGGAGCATCGCAGATGGATAGATCTAGTAAAAAGGACAGACAACCATCGAATCTATAGGAAGGATCTCGATGTTTAACCTTATGCATGAAAAGTGGAACGAACTCATTAGAGTCCCGAAAGCGTTAGAACCATCCGTCGTTATATGACACGTGGCGAAGATCCAGAAACCATCAGGGTTTCAGAACTCAGGTGCATAAGGGTAGTGAGAAACGAGGATTCGTGCTTGCCGAAATCCCAAAATCATTCTAACCGTTGGATCAGGAGTGACGCATGGCGAAGATCTAGAATCCACAAGGGATTTTTTTTCCGAGAGACGAGAGTCAAGACTCTCCCAAATTGCCGAAAGGAAGAATGTTGGGATTTGATCATCACTGTTGATCATCCCAAAAATATCATGACCATTGATCGTGATTAAGAGTTACAGTCATCCATCGAAGGGGATACGTGGTTGTTGGTCGGTGTTTCGGCACCAAGGAAATGAAGGAGAAGACCGGGCCAAACTCACGAAAGGATCAGAACCATCCATTTTGGAGGATGCATGGGAGAGTTCCAGAAGTCACTGGGACTTTGGTCACCGAGAGTTGGGAGGTGAAGACTCCACAAAAATACTGAAATGGAGATCGTCGAGATTTGATATGGTTCGTTGATCAATTGACAGATATGGACCCTAGATCCGAGAGGTATCGGGTCTCTTGGTTTCAGGGATTTGAAAGGGAAAGGAGGAGCACTGCATTGTGATTCCCCAAATCATGAAAGATGAAGAACTCAGAGGAGTATCCCTAGGCCACATGATAGGGTCGTGTGGAGAAGGCTTAAAGGAGGAGCCATTAGGCCCTTTTTGGGTTTCATCATTTCAAAAGATAGGGAGCCGAGGAGAGCTCGCATGTAGGAGTCTCAAACTTCTGAAACATGAAAGGCGCGTACTCTAGAGCCTTGGGTCACAAATTGAGGGCACGAGAGAGAAAATGAGTCTCTCTCCCTGTGGAGGTTCTAGTTACTAATGTTTTGAATTTGAATCAGAAACATGCAAAATGGGTAGAATTCATGCATAATTTTACTTTTGTTATTAAACACATTGTTGGAACTGCTAACAAAGTTGCATATGCTTTGAGCAGAAGAAGTTTGATTGTACAGGAATTCTAGGTAGAAACTTTGGGGTTCGAACACCTCAAGGACATGTATAAAGAAGATGTAGATTTCAAAGAAGCTTACGAGGCATGCAAGAATCCTTTGTTGGGAGACAAAAGCCCATGGATTGAATATTTGATTTAGGATGGATTATAGTTCAAGGGAAACACATTATGTATTCTGAAGTACTCAATGCGAGACAACCTGCCGAAAGAAAAACATAGTGGAGGTTAAGCTGGACACTTTGGTCATGACAAGACATTTGCACAATTGAATAATTCATATTATTGGCCGAGCATGAGAGCAGAAGTGACTAAATTCATGAAAAAATGCATAATTTGTTAGTATGAAAAAGCAAGACAACAACACACTGGGTTGTATCAACCATTACCAATTCCAGAGAGGCCATGGGATGCAATCAGTATGGATTTTGTTTTGGGATTACCTAGAACTCGGAAAGGGAGCGATTCTATATTTTTTGTGGTGGAAAGATTCTAAAAAATGGCACATTAAATACCATGCTAGAAGACAAGCGATGCCAAACACATCGTCAATCTATTTTTTAGAGAAGTAGTAAGACTACATGGATTTCCAAGGAGCATAGTTTGAGACAGAGACACCAAATTTGTAGGACACTTTTGGAGAACTCTATGGAAGAGACTGGGAAATAAATTATCCATTAGTTCAATATTTCACCCTCAGAGAGATGGACAAACTGATGTAGTGAATAGGATTCTCAGAAACTTGCTGAGAAGTTTATTCATTGAGCAAGGTAGACAATGGGATCATATTCTAGCACATATAAAATTTGCATTCAACAATTTAGTGAACAAGAGAACGGGAAAAATTCCATTTGAAATTGTGTATGGTATATAGAATTGAGAAACTTGAATCAACATGAGTTCAGAAGTGTTGGAGCAGAAGATTTTGCAACAAAAATGTAGAAAATTCATGACAGATTCAAAGAGCTGCTACAATACAATAGCCAGAAATACAAGAGCAGAATTGACCATTCGAAATTGGAGATGAGGTTTTAGTTCACTTGAGAAAAGAGAGATTCCTAAGGGGAACATATAGTAAATTAAAGATGAAAAGGATTGTACCATGCAGGATTCTCAGAAAATTCGCAGCCGATGCTTATGAGATTGAGTTGCCAGAAAATGTTGGGATATCGTCGATATTCAATGTTGCAGACTTATATCCTTACAGGAGAGATGAAGAAGGAGAATCAGATTATCAGAAATAAATTCAATGGGAAGAGCAATTACCCACAACAGAGAAACCTCACATGGAGATAATTATTGATCAGAGAGATGGAAAGAAAACTTGAGGAAATACATATCCTGAGTACCTGGTGAAATGGAAAGATCACCCAATGGAAGATGCAAGTTGGGTCATAGATCCTAATATTTTGAAGCATGGAAAGACAGTGTAGGAGCTCATGGACAAGAGTCCATAAATTGTTTTAACTAGGGGAGTATGATGTAGGAGCATCGCCTTCAAGGTCGACAACGCACAAGTGGAGGCAATCAAAAGAGATTTCAGCAATGCCTAAAATTCAAATCGCGCATTAAATCAGAATTTAATTAGGTTGTTGAGATATTTTGTTGAGAAATTTGAATATTGTAACTTGTTTGAAAAGTCTCTAAGGAATGTAAGAAATCACAGACATGGAGTGTTGAATCCGTCTGATAGTAATTAGCAGTTATTGTAATGGGATAGAGTAGGTAAGAATTTTATGTTTGAAATGATATATTTCAGAATAGGACGAGAGAGCTCATGGAGCCGATAGTATGAAAGGATTGTAATAAAGATATACAGAATAAAGATATACAGAATAAAGATATACAGAATAAAGTATGAAAGGATTGTAATAGAACCATAGTAGAATAGAGAAGAGGAACAACATGTGTATTTTTCATTTTTACGAACGAGTGGAACAAACGAAAGTTGTCCCAAACTGGACTGTGTTCATCTGAATGTGATTGCATGAATATTTCATTCTGTACGTGGTATTTGTTTCATTATCATTCCTACATGAGACTTCAAGAAGAAGATTTTATGAACCCGTAATGAAAGTGGATCAGTTCCAATTGTTTCTCTTCCGAACTGTGTATGCAAGGTGTGCGTTGACTGAGTCTTAGAACGACTCAAAGAGAAGGGTTCAGAGAGAGAACAGAGGGAACTTGAGGATTCAAGTGCAAGGAATGCATAGAGGCTAGAAGTGGCCTAGTTTTGAAGGAATAACCTAAGAGAACACTAGGTGGGTGTAAGGTATTTTATTTTCAAGAAAATTCCTCGAATCTGAGTTATTCGAGATATTCGAATGCAAGGTGTGCGTTAGAGGTCGAATATTCAAAGAGGACGAATTTCAGGAAGGATAGTACTTTTGAGTACATATATTCAGCAAGGAATAAATGAAGGATGAGGTATTCAACACTTAGAAAACCTTCTAAGTCTAAGAAACGAAAAAGCTCAAAAGGAGGAAGGCACATGAGGTTTAACATTGTCTATTAAAAGTGTAACAGACTCATCAAAGTCCCAAAAGCGTCAGAACCTTCCATCGTTATAAGACACGTGGTGAAGATCCAAAAACCATCATGGTTTCGAAACTCAAGTGCATAAGGGTGGTGAGAAACGAGGATTCATGATCGCCGAAATATTGAAATTATTTTGATCCTTGGATCGAGAGAGACCCATGGAGAATATCTAGAAGCCATCGGGGATTTGTTTACCGGGAGACGATAGTGAAGACTCCCCCAAATTGTCGAAAGGAAGAATGTAAGGATTTGATCATGACCATTGATCATCCCAAAATAATCACGACCGTTGATCGTGATTAAGAGTTACAGATGTCCATCAGAGGGGATACGTGGTTGTTGGTCAGTGTTTCGGCACCGTGGAAACGAAGGAGAAGACTGGGCCAAAATCATGAAAGGGGATTTTGCGAAAGGATCAGAACCGTCCATTTTGGAGGACGTGTGGTAGAGATCCATAAGTCACCGGGAGTTGGGAGGTGAAGACTCCACAAAAATCCTGAAAAGGAGATCATCGAGATTTTATCTGGTTCCTTGATCAAGTGATAGATCTGGACAGTAGATATGAGAGGTATCGGGTCTTCGAGTCTCCGAGATTTGAAAGGGAAAGGAGGAGCACTACATTGCGATTCCCTGAATCACGAATGTTGAAGAACTCAGAGGAGTAGCCCTAGGCCATAGGACAGGGTCCTGTGGAGAAGGCTTAAAGGAGGAGCCGTTAGGCTCTTTTCGAGTTTCTTCATTTAGAAAGATAGGGAGCCAAGGAGAGCTCGCATGTAGGAGTCTTGAACATCTGAAACATGAAAGGTGCGTAGTCTAGAGCCTTCGGTCACAATCTGAGGTCATGAGAGAGAAAAGAAGTCAACGCAGAGGTATATGTTGGCTAGAATGGAGAAGGGAACCGAAAATGTGGTGTGCATGTAGGGATTCTCAAAGCCATCATCATGGACAAAGGGACGTGTGGATCTGTTCGAAGGGTTCCAGCAGGAACCAGAGAGCTATTTCAGCTCAACATGAAGGAACAATCCACTGATCGGGAGGTCACGGACCCTGTAAAAGGGTGAGGTAGGGGGTCTGCATCAGGATGGTAGAGGGGGATTATGGATCATGTCCAGTATGCATAAAGTTACACTATTGGAATTTATCTTGACTGAATTTCTCTTGTGGGAGTTGGGATACCCATCTTGGATTACGAGTGGTAGCTTGACCTTGTGAGGCGATATGGAAGCTAGCATTCTCTAGTATTGTGTGTGTGTCCCCTTTGTAGCTTGGGGGGATCAGGGGGAAGAAGAATACCCCTAGCATTGGATGGGAGGTATCGCTGAGGTCTCATTAGTTAGCGAGCAAAAACGAGAATTATATGAACGGAGCACAAGCATTGGACAATGACTCCAGGTTCTTCTCGCTCAGTAACGGTACGCATGTGTATTTGAATGGTAAATTAGTTCTTATTATTTGTATATGGACGCAAATTAATGTTTATTAAATGTTTTTCCTTGCATGATAGTTGGTGAATCCAGATGAGATTGTTTGGCTTCAAATGTTCAGATCACCTACTTAAATGTTCATTTCTTAGCTTTAAAAATGTTCAGATTGTTGCTTCTAAAATGTTTAGATTGTTTGGCTTCAAATGTTCAGTTCTTAGCTTTAAAAATGTTTATATTGTTTCTTCTAAAATGTTCAGATTGTTAGGGGTCCAATGTTTAGTTTGAAGAATAAATTATAGTCATGTATGTTGTGCAAATGCACTACCTCCTTGGACTTTTCCCAACTTCCACCATGTTACCTTACTGTCCCGATATGATTGCTCTCACCAATCCTACACAACGATGATTTGATGTTCAAATTCCTTTTACGACCAAGCGAGTGCCCCCTTTTCAGTTGATTCTACCAAGGAAACTAATTTGTTTCAAGGCATAGTAGAAAGGACTAGATCCGATCCGAAGTTTGATCAGAAGGCATACATCCATTGAATTCTTGACATTTGAAGGGTAAAAAAGAAAACACCCCTTACTTCATTAAAGTTTTTTCTGCATTTTACCGAGAAAGATCTGAGGCTAAACATCATTTAGGTATTCTTTACCTAGGATCTGTGCATTTGGGTTTGTTTGGGGGAGATCTGGTTTTGTCCTTGACACAATAAATTGAAAAATGGCTCCTTAGAGCAGTAACCCCAAGAATATTCTCATCACCGGTGTAGTTGGATTCATTGCTTCTCATCTAGCGAATAGGATGGTTAGAAAATACCCCCGATATAAGATTGTTGTGCTTGATAAGCTGTATTATTGCTCCAATTTGAAGAATCTCTGGCCATTGAAGTCATACCCCAACTTCAAATTTGCGAGGGGAGATATTGCAAGTGCATATATGGTCAATTATATTCTAATTATAGATGGAATGGACATGATCATTCATTTTTTAGCACGGACCCACATTGAAAATTCATTTCGGAACAACTTCAAGTTCACGAAGAATAATATCTATGGAACTCATGTCTTGTTGGTGGCTTGTAATTTTATGGGGCTCGTGCCCAATCCAAGGGTTTTATTTTGTTTTTGTGGGATACTCCATGGTGCTTTAGCTTTTGGTCTTGGAAACTGGGATTTGGTGTGCTAAACTTTGATATGTTGTGACTTGTGTTGTATTGTGTGGTCGATTGTTGATAGACGTGAGATTGGGTCTCGGGCCCATTGTTTTTATTTATAACTCTCTGTACCAAGATCGCTCCTTCCTGAAGTGATATGGAGGTATCCTAGTTGCATGGAAAGCTTGGGGCTCGTGCTCAGTCCATGCGTTTTATTTTCATGTTATGGGTGGCTTCCTTGTTGCATGCAGAGCACTAGACTCGCACGCAGTTTATGGTGGTTGTTGGACGGTCGGTTGGCACACTCGGATTTAGTCATTACTGTGGAAACATTTTTTATCTGTTTGACAACATTCCCCTGCTACATGTATTAAATCAACGTCCTTTCCCCACCTGTGGAGCGAGTGGGGCATGAACCAGTGTTCTACTCGAGCCTTGGAAGTAGGATTGATTGCTTGAGATATTGTAATGATGGCATGCACTAAATTAATTAATGACATTGATTTAATTAATGGAAGAGATTGTGTTTGAATGAATAAATAATGGTAGTGGTTATTTGGTGGTTATCATAGTTTTAGCGATTTTTATGGCAAGGATGTATTAAGGACAACGATGGTGTATTGAATGAAATAAATAATGGTAGTGGTAGAATTGTCAGTTTTTAAATAATTTAGATATTATAATTATGGGAGGGGATCGATTATCGTGATCATTCTTTTATAATATATTAAATTGATTTTACAATAGTTTTTTATTTAATGAAGAATATGGTGATTACCTCTTATAACAGTTTTAATATTCCTTAACAAAGTTTAATAAATTAATTATGATTATTGAGATTATTCTGTTATAGTAGTATAATTGTTTCTGCAACAATTTTAATAGTTTTAGTTGTGATTACTGTGTTTTTATAAAATAATATAACGTACTTTAGTGCATCTGCATGAGGTTGGGTTAAGCATCATTGTGTCTAAATATAAATGACACACCAAAAATAACTTTTTAAACAAATGGCACATTAATATTGTATAATAATTTAAACTACCTTAGCCTGAAGGGTATGGGTACACACTCGTGTAACTAAAAATAAATGGTGCATCGACAATAATTTGAAAATGGTTGATATTTCATACAAAATAAGTTAGCCTATATTAGTTCTTGTGGTAGGGTTACACACTAGTGTGTGTGTGTTATGAACGCACATGAGTATTACATTTTGGTTTACACACACACACACAAAATAAATTCTAAAACATCCAATTGGTTTGGTTTACGGTTTCAGATTTTTGTTTGCGCTTGGGTTCCTAGTGCACTTGTCATAATGTAGTGACATCATTCCTTAAGATTGGATCAATGCACGCATTGGTCGATAAGCGCATATGATAAATTAAATTGGGCCATGAGCCTCCTGATGACGATGATGTTTTTTATTGTAATTGATGTTTTTTGCATTGCACTCTAACGTTTTAATGAGATTGCTTCTCTCTCCCTGTGAAGTTTCTAGTTACTAGTGTCGTTGATGCTATTTGTGTTTGGTTGATCTAATGGTCTTTTAGCTGGTAGGATTGGTATTGATTGTGTCAGGAAGGATGTAGACACCTCTTTTTTCCTCAGGAAAATTCTCTAGCCTTGAGACCTTAAATGGTCAAAATAGATGGGAACCTCGGCTTGAGCGTTGCTTATGTGTCCTGGAGGTCCTAACCGTTGTAGGGTAGGACGAGCAGGTAGTCATTTTTATTTTTCATCTAATCGAATGTCATATTTTTCTTCCAGTTGCATGAAGTGCTAGTATCCTAGGTCGTTATGTTGGTATGTGGCATGATTTGTGTGTGTTTTGTTCATCGTCGAGTTGCGATGTTGAGTGTATTCTCGTTATTACCTTCCTCTATATAAAAAACAAATTGTACTTGTGATGAGTTGCATGTTTTAGTAATGGCGTGGGTCATTACAGATGTGTGAATGTGTGTCTATATATACATGTTACACATGTAAACATGATATGTTTATTCAAGTGTTCAAATTTATATGATCTTCAATCACTTTCTTGAGAGATCTCAAGTTAACGAGTTCTTGTCTCGTGCAGGTTTTTTTGGTATGTTGGAATCCAATATGTAAATAGATCAATCCCATATGAAGCCAGTACAATACATGGGAAACAAAAGATGCATTCTGTTAAAAAAAAATGCTATCAAAATGTGTTTTCATTTGATAGAAGAAATGAGTCTTGTTTTTGTTTAGTTTGCATAGAGGACACGAAATACATAGAGATTTGAAAAAACGAAAATGCGGAATATGTTAAAGCTTGGAGACATACCAAACTTAATATACAAGAGAAAATTTCATTTTAAAGATCAAAGGAGATGGAATCAAATGAAACTATAGTGTCATTTGATGGCGATAGAGTTTTTGATCTTGTTAGAGAAGGTAATCTTTATGTTTAAATTTTTTCAAACAACTTGTAGATGTACTTTTGTGATTATCTAACACGAACTACCTATTGGATAACCATTAATAAGATTCTCGAGCCATCAACAAGATAACCATTAGATACATATTTCCCTTATCGAGGATGCATGATTTTATGGACTGTTTAAGCGGAGCAAGCTATTTTTCCAAGGTAGACTTGAAGAGTGGATATCATCAAATAAGAATGAGAGAGGGAGATGAATGGAAAACAACATTCAAGACGAATGAAGGATTGTTTGAATGGTTGTTTATGTCATTTGGGTTGACAAATGCACCAAGTACATTTATGAGGTTGATGAATGAAGTGTTGAAATACTTCATTGGAAAATTTGTGATAGTATATTTGGATGAGATACTAATTTTCAGCAAGACAAAAGAAGAACACCTAAGACATCTATCAATAGGGATGGAAAGGTTGTAGCAAGAGAAGTTGTTGATAAATCTAAAGAAGGGTTCATTTATGAAAAAGGATCTCATATATTTGGGTTTTGTAATCTCTTCAAATGAATTGAAGATAGACCCAGGAAAGGTGAGAGAAATCAGAGAATGGCCATCGATGAGCAACATATTTGAAGCAAGAAGTTTTCATGGGTTAGCAAGCTTCTATAGAAAATTTATCAGAAATTTCAGTTGCATATGTGCACCCATGTTAGAAACTGTGAAGAAGAAACACAAGTCCTTCAGTTGGATGGAGGAAGCTGAAAAAATTTTCAAAGTGTTGAAAGAGAAAATCACAGAGCAACCAAATCTATTTTTGCCAGATTTTGGAAAAACATTCCAGGTGAGATGTTAAACAAGTGGATTAGTTGTTGGAGTAGTCTCAAGCTAGAACAATAAGTTGGTTTCTTATTTCAGTGAGAAACTGAATGATGCGAAGAAAAAGTATTCAACGTATGACAAGGAATTTTATGCGGTGATTCAAGATTTCAAAAAATGGAGGAATTATCTAATTCCTAAAGAGTTTGTCTTGTACAATGATAATCGTGCTTTGCAATTTATTACTACGCAAGAAAATTTGACTCAGAAACATGAAAAATGGGTAGAATTCGTACATAATTTTACTTTTGTCATTAAACACATTGTTGGAACTGCTAACAAAGTTGCAGATGCTTTGAGCAGAAGAAGTTTGATTGTACAGGAATTCCAGGTGGAAACATTGGGGTTCCAACACCTCAAGGATATGTATAAAGAAGATGCAGATTTCAAAGCTTACAAGGCATGCATGAATCCTTTCTTGGGAGACAGAATCCCATGGACTGAATATTTGATTTAGGATGGACTACTGTTCAAGGGGAGCCAACTATGTATTCTGAAGTGCTCAATGCGAGACAACCTACTGAAAGAAAAATGCAGTGGAGGTTTAGCTGGACACTTTGGTCACAACAAGACATTTGCATAATTGAATAATTCATATTATTGGCCAAGCATGAGGGAAGAAGTGAAGCAATTCATGAACAAATGCAAAATTTTTCAGTATGAAAAAAGAAGACAACAAAACAATGGTTTGTATCAACCATTACCAGTTCCAGAGAGGTCGTGGGATGCAATCAATATGGATTTTGTTTTGGGATTGCCTAGAACTCAGAAAGAGAGTGATTCCATATTTTTGTGGTGGAAAGATTCTAAAAAATGGCACATTTCATACCATGCCAGAAGACAAGTGATGCCACACACATCGCCAATCTAATTTTCAGAGAAGTAGTAATCTTACATGGATTTTCAAGGAGAATAGTTTCAGACAGAGACACCAAATTTGTAGGATACTTTTGGAGAACTCTATGGAAGAGGATGTGAACAAACTTATCCGTTAGTTCATCATTTCTCCCTTAGATAGATGGACAAACTGAAGTAGTGAACATGATTCTCATAAACTTGCTGAGAAGTTTATTCATTGAGCAAGGTAGACAATGGGATCAGATTCTGGCACAAGCAAAGTTTGCATTCAATAATTCAGTGAACAGGAGCACAAGAAAAATTCCATTTGAAATTGTGTATGGTATAGAGCCAAGGGGGATTACAGAATTGAGAAATTTGAATCAAGATGAGTTCAGAAGTGTTGGAGCAGAAGATTTTGCAACAAAAATGCATAAACTTCATGACAGAGTCAGAGAGAAGCTACAGGTTATCATCCAAAAATACAAGAGTAGAGTTGACCAAAAGAGAAGAGAAGTTCAATTCGAAATTGGAGATGAGGTTTTAGTTCACTTGAGAAAAGAGAGATTCCCAAGGGGAACATACAATAAGATAAAGATGAAAAATATTGTACCATGCAGGATTCTTAGAAAATTCGCAGCCAATGATTATGAGATTGAGTTGCCAGAAAATGTTGGGATATCGCCGATATTCAATGTTGCAGACTTATATCCTTACAGGAGAGATGAAGCAGGAGAATTAGATGATTAGAAATAAATTCAGTGGGAAGAAAAATTACCCATAGCAAAGAAACCTCAGATGGAGATAATTATTGATCAGAGAGAAACCAGAAGAAAGACATATCCTGAGTATCTGGTGAAATGGAAAGATCACCCAATGGAAGATGCAAGTTGGGTCACAAAGCCTGATATTTTGAATCATGGAAAGATAGTGCAGGAGCTCATGGACAAGAGTCCATAAATTGTTTTAACCAAGGGAGTATGATGTTGGAGCATCACCTTCAAGGTTGACAAAGCACAGGTGGAGGCAATCATAAGATATTTAAGCAATGCCTAAAATTCAAATCGGGCATTAACTCAGAATTTAATTGGGTTGTTGAGATATTTTGTTGAGCAATTTGAATATTGTAGCTTGTTTGAAAATTCTCTGAGGACTATAAGAAATCACAGACATGGAGTGTTGACTCTTTCTAATAGTAATTAAAAGTTATTGTAATGGGACAGAGTAGGTAACAATTTTAAGTTTGAAATGATAGATTTCAGAACAGGACGAGAGAGCTCATGGAGCTAGTCCTTAGATATTTTGATTTTCAATGTCTAATAAAGATATACAGAATAGAGTATGAAAGGATTTTAATAGAACCAGAGTAGAATAGAGCAGAGGAACACCATGTGTATTTTTTGTTTTTATGAATGAGTGGAACAAACGAAAGTTGTCCCATACTGGACTCTGTTCATCTCAATGTGATTGCATGAATACTTCATTCTGATGTGGTATTTGTTTCATTCTCATTCCTGTATGAGAGTTCAAGAAGACGATTTTATGAACCTGTAATGAAAGTGGATCATTTCCAATCGTTTCTCTTCTAAAATTTGTATGCAATGTGTGCAATCACAAATGCAAGGTGTGTGTTGACTGAGTCTTAGAACGACTCAGAGAGAAGGGTTCAGAGAGAGAACAAAGGGAAATTGAGGATCCAAGTGCAAGGAATTTATAGAGGCTAGAAGTGGCCAAGTTTCGAAGGAATAACCTAAGAGAATTCCAGGCGGGTGTAAGGTATTTTATTTTCAAGAAAATTCCTCGAATCTGAGTTATTCAAAATCTTCGAACGCAAGGTGTGCATAAGAGGTTGAATATTCAAAGAGGACAAAGCTTGGGAAGGATAGTACTTTTGAGTACATATCTTCAGCAGGGAATAATTGAAGGCTGTTGTCTTAAACACTTAGAAAACCTTATAAGTCTGAGAGACAAAAAATCTCAGGAGGAGGAGCATTACAAATCGTCAGATCTAGTACAGAGGACCGATAGCCATTGGATCTGGAGGAAGGCACACGAGGTTTAACCTTGTGTATGAAAATTGTAATGGACTCATCAGAGTCCCAAAAGCATCAGAACCGTCCGTTGTTATAAGACAGGCGGAGAAGATCCGAAAACCATGGGAGTTTCAGAACTTAGGTGCATAAGGGTGGTCAGAAACAAGGATTCATGATTGTCGATATCCAGAAATCATTTCGATCGTTGGATCAGTAGAGATGCGTGCAAAACATCCAGTAGCCATAGGGGATTTGTTTACCGGGAGACGATAGTGAAGACTCTTCCAAATTGTCGAAATAAATAATGTCGGGATTTGATCATGACCGTTGATCATCCTGAAAAGATCATGACCGTTGATTGTGATTAAGTGTTACAGTCATCCATCAGAGGGGATACGTGATGTTTGGTCGGTGTTTCGGCACCGAGGAAGTGAAGGAGAAGACTAGCCCAAAATTGTGAAAGGGGATTTCGCGAAAGGATCAAAACTGTCCACTCTGGAGGACGCGTGGCAGAGATACAGAAGTCACCGGGATTCTGGTCACTAGAAGTTGGGAGGTGAAGACTCCGCAAATATCCGGAAAAGGAGATCGCCGAGATTGTATCTGGGCCATTGATCAAGTGGCAGATCTGGACCGTAGATCCGAGAGGTATAAGGTCTCCGAGTTTCAAGGATTTGAAAGGGAAAGGAGGAGCACTACATTGCGATTCCCTAAATCACGAAAGACGAAGAAATCAGAGGAGTATCCCTAGGCCACAGGAGAGGGTCGTGTGAAGAAGGCTTAAAGGAGGAGCTGTTAGGCCCTTTTTGGGTTTCGTCATTTCGAAAGATAGGGAGCCGAGGAGAGCCCACATGTAGGAGTCTCGAACTTTTGAAATGTGAAAGGTGCATATTCTAGAGTCTTGGGTCACAACTCAAGGTCACGAGAGAGAAAAGTAGCCAACGCAGAGGTATTTGTTGGCTTGGAAAGGAGAAGGGCGCCGAAAAGGTGGCGTGCACACAGGGCTTTTCAAAGCCAGCGTCACGAACAAAGGGACCTGTGGATCCATTCGAAGGGTTCCAGCATGAACCAGAGAGATATTTTAGCTCAGCAGGAATGAGCGATTTAGTGACCGGGAGGTCGTGGACCCTACCAAAGGGTGAGGTAGGGGGTCTGCATCAAGATGGCAAAGGGGGAGTATGGATCACATCTGGTATGTGTAAGGTTACACTATTGGAATTTATCTTGACTGAATTTCTCTTGTGGGAGTTGGGATACCCATCTTGGATATCGAGTGGTAGCTCGACCTTGTGAGGCGATATGGAAGCTAGCATTCTCTGGTATTGTGTCTCTGGCCCCTTTGTAGCTCGGGGGGCTCAGGGGGAAGAAGAGTACCCCTAGCATTGGTTGGTAGGTATCGATGAGGTCTCATTGGTTAGAAAGCAATAACGAGAAGTAGATGGACGGAGCGCAAGCACGAGACGACGACTTTGGGTTCTTCTCCTTCAGTAACAGTACGTGTATGAATTTGAATGGTAAATTAGTTCTTACTATTTGTATATGGATGTAGATTAATGTTTATTAAATGTTTTTCCTTTTACGATAGTTGTTGAATCCAGATGAGATTGTTTGGCTTAAAATGTTCAGATCACCAACTTAAATGTTCATTACTTAGCCTTAAAAATGTTCAGATTGTTGCTTCTAAAATGTTCAGATTGGTTGGCTTCATGGCTTCAAATGTTCAGTTCTTATCTTTAAAAATGTTTATATTGTTGCTTCTAAAATATTTATATTCTTAGGTTTCCAATGTTCAGTTTGAAAAAGAAATTATAGTCATGTATGTTGTGTAAACGGGCTGCCTCCCTCGACTTTTCCGAACATCCACCGTGTTACCTTACTCTCGCGATATGATTGCTCTCACCAATCCTACACAAAAATGATTTGATGTTGAAGTTCCTTTTGCAACCAAGCGAGTGCCCCTTTTTCAGTCGATTCTACCAAGGAAACTAATTTGTTTCAACACATAGTAGCAAGGACTGGATCCGATCAGAAGTTTGATCAGAAGGGGTACATCCATTGAATTGTTGACATTTGAAGGGTCAAAAAGAAAACACCCCTTACTTCATTCAAGTGTTTGCTGCATTTTACCGAGCAAGATCCGAGGCTAAACATCATTTAGGTATTCTTTACCCAGGATCTACGCGTTTGGGTTTGTTTTGGGGGAGATCTGGTTTTGTCCTTGAAAAAATAAATTGACTAAAAATGGCTCCTTAGAGCTATACCCCCAAGATTATTCTCATCACTAGCGTGGCTATATTCATTGCTTCTCATGTAGGAAATAGTATGGTCCGAAAATACCCCAAATATAAGATTGTTGTGCTTGATAAGTTGGATTATTGCTCCAATTTGAAGAATCTGTGGCCATCGAGGTCATCCCCCAACTTCAAATTTGTGAGGGGAGATATTGTGAGTGCATATCTGGTCAATTATATTCTAATTACAGAGGGAATAGACACGATCATTCATTTTGCAGCACAGACCCACGTTGAAAATTCGTTTCGGAACAACTTCGAGTTCACGAAGAATAATATCTATGGAACTCATGTCCTGTTGGTGGCATGTAAATTTAAGGGGCTCGTGCTCAGTGCAAGGGTTTTATTTGTTTTTGTGGGATCCTCCATGGTTCTTTAGCTTTTGGTCTTGGACACTGGGCTTTGGTGCGCTAAAATTTGATATGTTGCGACTTGTGTTGTATTGTGTGGTCGATCGTTGATGGATGTGAGATTGGGTCTCGGGCCCATTATTTTTATTTATAATTCTGTGTACCAAGCTCGCTCATTCCTGAAGTGATATGGAGGTCTCCTAGTTTCATGCAAAGATCGAGGTTCGTGCTCAGTCCATGCGTTTATTTTCATGTTATGGGTGGCTTTCTTGCTGCATGCAGAGCACTAGACTCGCGTGCAGTTTGTGGTGGTTGTTGCACTGTCTGTTGGCGCACTCGGATTTAGTCATTACTGTGGAAACATTTATGATCTGTTTGATAGCATTCCCCTGCTACATCTATTAAACCAATGTCCTTTCCCCACCCCACCTGTGGCGCGAGTGGGGCTTGACCCATTGTTATACCCGAGCCTTGGAGGCAGGATTGATTGCTTGAGATATTGTAATGATGGCGTGAAAAGAATTAATTAATGACATTGATTTAATTAATGGCAGAGATTGTGTTTGAATGAATAAATAATGGCAGTGGTTATTTGGCGGTTATCATAGTTTTATCTATTTGTATGGCAGGGATGTATTAAGGACAAGGATGGTGTATTGAATGAAATAAATAATAGTAGTGGTAGAATTGTCAGTTTTTAAATAATTTAGATATTATAATTATGGCAGGGGATCGATTATCGTGATCATTCTTTTATAATATATTCAATTGATTTTACAACAGTTTTTTATTTAATGAAGAATATGGTGATTACCTCTTATAATAGTTTTAATCGTCCTTACCATAGTTTAATAAATTAATTATGATTATTGAGATTATTCTGTTGTAATAGTATAATTGTTTCTGCAGCAGTTTTAATAGTTTTAGTTGTGATTACTATGTTTTTATAAAATAATATAACCTACTTTAGTTCATGAGGTTGGGTTATGCACCATTGTGTCTAAACATAAATGACACACCAAAAAGAACTTTTTAAACAAATGGCACATTAATATCGTATAATAATTTAAACTACCTTAGCGTGAAGGGTACGGGTACACACTCGTGTAACTAAAAATAAATGGTGCAACTAAATATAAATGGTGCATCGATAATAATTTGAAAATGGTTGATATTTCATACAAAAGAAGTTAGCCTATATTAGTGCTTGTGGTAGGGTTATGCACTAGTGTGTATGTGTTATAAACGCATACGAGTATGACATTTCAGTTTACACACACACACAAAATAAATTCTAAAACATCTAATTGGTTTGGTTGAAGGTTTCAGATTTTTGTTTGTGGTTGGGTTCCTAGTGCACTTGTCGCAATGTAGTGACATTATTCCTTAAGATTGGATCATTGCGTGCATTGGTCAATAAGAGCATATTATCACCTAGATTGGGCCATGAGCCTCGTGATGAGGATGATGTTTTTTATTGTAATTGATGTTTTGTGCATTGCACTCTAATGTTTTAATGAGATTGATTCTCTCTCCCCGTGAAGGTTCTAGTTACTAGTGTCGTTGATGCTAGTTGTGTTTGGTTGATCTAATGGTCTTTTAGCTTGGTAGGCTTGGTATGGATTGTGTCGAGAGGGATGTAGAAACCTCTTTTTTCCTCTGCAAAATTCTCTAGCCTTGATGATCCTGATTTTTTTTGGCACGAAATGAGAGAAGAGATATAATAAAGAAATGCACAAAGATATCGCGTATATCCAATAATATAATAGAAATATATCAGATATGCAACCATAAACAGAGAGATACAGTAATACACGATTTCTATTAATGAAATAAATGTACAAAGACTGTAAAAATACAGAGTGAAAGACTCGCTAGAATGGTGGCAGTTTATCTCTGAGAAGAGATGTGATGGCTACTCGCATTCTCTAGAAGATGATTACAATCAGGCTCTGAAGGCCTTTTTACAATAAACATGAATGCCAAAAACTCTAGACATCCAAAAACCTAACCCTAGGATATGAAGCGTCAAAAGTCATGTGGGCTCCATTTGGGTAAGTTAGTACATCAACTTCCCGGGGTCGTAACTTTTGCATACGGTCTCCGTTTTAGGCATATGATAGCTCGTTGGAAAGGAATCATCGAGGAGATTCATTTTGGGGTCTCAATGATGCCTTTGGCTATAATTGAGAACCTTGATCTCGAAAAAATTTCATTTAGGCCCTCAAAATGGCCTCGGAAGTTAAAACCTACTAAAAAGAGTGAATTGCCAAAATTGCCAGAAAACTATTTTGAGCCAGTTGAAAAAGGTGGGTGGCCACTGATATCCACCTGGATCTCTTGAGACCTTAAATGGTCAGAATCGATGGGAACCTGGGCTTGACCGTTGCTTATGTGTCTTGGAGGTCCTAACCGTTGCAGGGTAGGACGGGCGGGTAGTCATTTTTATTCTTCATCTTATTGAATATCATATTTTTCTTCCAGCTGCATGAAGTGATAGTATGCTAGGTTGTTATGTTGGTATGTGGCGTGATTTGTGTGTGTTCTGTTCATCGTCGAGTTGCAATGTTGAGTGTATTGTCGTTATTACCTTCTTCTGTATAAAAAACAAATTGTACTTGTGATGAGTCACATGATTTAGTAATGGCATGGGTCGTTACATATGTGTGAATGTGTGTCTATATATACATGCTACACATGTACACACGATATGTTTATTCAAGTGTTCAAATTTATATGATCTTCAATCATTTTCTTGAGAGATTTCAAGTTAACAAGTTCTTGTCTCGTGCAGGCTTTTTTGGTATGTTGGAATCCAAGATGTAAATAGATCAATCCTATATAAAGACGGTACAATACATGGGAAACAAAATATGCATTCAGTTAAAAAAAAATGCTTTCAAAATGTGTTTTCATTTGATAGAAGAAATTATTCTTGTTTTTATTTAGTTTGCATACAGGACACAAAATACATAGAGATTTGTGAAAATGAAAATACATAGAGATTTGCGAATATAAAAGAGATTTGTGAATATAAAAGAGAAAATTGCACTTGCAAGCTCAAAGGAGATGGAATCAAATGAAACTATAGTGTCATTTGATGGCGATAGAGTTTTTGATCTTGTTAGAGAAGGTAATCTTTATGTTTAAATTTTTTCAAACAACTTGTAGATGTACTTGTGTGATACTCTAACACGAACTACCTATTGGATAACCATTAACAAGATTCTCGAGCCATCAACAAGATAAACATTAGATACAAATTTACTTTACCAAGGATGGATGATTTTATGGACTGTTTAAGCGAAGCAAGCTATTTTTCCAAGGTAGACTTGAAGAGCTGATATCATCAAATAAGAATGAGAGAGGGAGATGAATGGAAAAGAACATTCAAGACAAATGAAGGATTGTTTGAATGGTTGGTCATGTCGTTTGGGTTGACAAATGCACCAAGTACATTTATGAGGTTGATGAATGAAGTGTTGAAATACTTCATTGGCAAATTTGTCATAGTATATCTGCATGACATACTAATTTTCAGCAAGACAAAAGAAGAACACCTAAGACATCTCTCAGCAATGATGGAAAGGTTGCAGCAAGAGAAGTTGTTGATAAATCTGAAGAAGATTTATTTTATGAAAAATGAGTTCATATATTTGGGTTTCGTAATCTCTTCAAATGAATTGAAGATGGACCCAGGTAAGGTGAGAGAAATCAGAGAATGGCCATCACTGAGCAACATATTTGAAGTAAGAAGTTTTCATGGGTTAGCAAGATTCTATAGAAAATTTATCAGAAATTTCAGTTTCATATGTGCACCCATGTTAGACACTGTGAAAAAGAAACAAACTTCCTTCATTTGGACAGAGGAAGCTGAAAAAAGTTTCAAAATGTTGAAAGAGAAAATCACAGAGCAACCAATTCTGGTTTTGCCAGATTTTGGAAAAACATTCTAGGTGAGATATGACACAAGTGGATTAGTTGTTGGAGTAGTCTTGAGCCAAAAGAATAATCCAATTGCTTAATTCAGTAAAAAACTGAATGATGCGAAGAAAAATTATTCCACGTATGACAAGGAATTTTATGCTGTGATTCAAGATTTGAAAAAATGGAGGCATTATCTAATTCCTAAAGAGTTTGTATTGTACAGTAATAATCATGCTTTGCAATTTATTACTAGGTAAGAAAATTTGAATTAGAAACAAGCAAAATGGGTAGAATTCGTGCAAAATTTTACTTTTGTTATTAAACACATTGTTGGAACTGCTAACAAAGTTGTAGATGCTTTGAGCAGAAGAAGTTTGATTGTACAAGAATTTCAGGTGGAAACTTTGGTGTTCGAACACCTCAAGCATATGTATAAAGAAGATGCAGATTTCAAAGAAGATTACGAGGCATGCAAGAATCCTTTGTTGGCAGACAAAAGCCCACAGACTGAATATTTGATTCAGGATGGATTACTGTCCAAGGGGAGCCAATTATTTGATTCAAGATGGATTACTGTTTAATGTGAGACAACCTGCTGAAAGAAAAACACAGTGGAGGTTTAGCTCAACACTTTGGTCATGACAAGACGTTTTCACAATTGAATAATTCATATTATTGGCTGAGCATTAGAGAAGAAGTGAAGAAATTCGTGAACAAATGCATAATTTGTTAGTATGCAAAAGGAAGACAACAAAACACTGGTGTGTATCAACCATTACCAATTCCAAAGAGGCTGTGGGATGCAATTAGTATGGATTTTGTTTTGGGATTGCCTAGAACTCATAAAGGGAGCGATTCCATATTTTTTGTGGTGGACAGATTCTCATAAATGGCACATTTCATACCATGCCAGAAGACAAGCGATGCCACACACATCGCCAATCTATTTTTCAAAGGAGTACTAAGACTACATGGATTGCCAAGGAGCATAGATTCAGACAAAGACACTAAATTTTTAGGACTCTTTTGGAGAACTCTATGGAAGAGGCTGGGAACTAACTTAAACTTTAGTTCATCATTTTACCCTCAGACATATGGAAAAACTAAAGTAGTGAACATGCGTCTCATAAATCTGCTAAGAAGTTTAGTCACTGAGCAAAGTAGACAATGGGATCAAATTCGTGCACAAGCAGAATTTGCATTCAACAATTCAGTGAACAAGAGCACATGAAAAATTCCATTTGAAATTGTGTTTGGTATACAGCCAAGGGGGATTACAAAATTGAGAAATTTGAATCAAGATGAGTTCATAAGTGCTGGAGCAGAATATTTTGCAACAGAAATGCAGAAAATTCATGACAGAGTCAGAGAGCAGCTATAGGACAACAGCTAGAAATACAAGAGTAGAGTTGACCAAAAGAGAAGAGAAGTTAAATTTGAAATTGGATATGAGGTTTTAGTTCACTTAAGAAAAGATAGATTCCCAAGGGGAACATACAATAAGCTAAAGATAAAAAATATTGGACCATGAAGGATTCTTAGAAAATTCGCAGCCAATGGTTATGAGATTGAGTTGCCAGAAAATGTTGGGATATCATCGATATTCAATGTTGCAGACTTATATCCTTACGGGAGAGATGAAGGAGGAGAATCAAATGATCAGAAAAAAATTTAGTGGGAAGCGAAATTACCCACAATAGAGAAACCTCATATGGAGAGAATTATTGATCAGAGAGATGGAAAGAAAACCAGAAGAAAGACATATCCGGAGTATCTGGTGAAATGGAAATATCACCCAATGGAAGATGCAATTTGGTTCATAGAGCCTGATATTTTGAAGCATGGAAAGACAGTGCAGGAGCTCATGAACAAGAGTCCATAAATTGTTTTAACTAGGGGAGTATGATGCAGGAGCATCACCTTCAATTTTGACAACGCACAGGTGGAGGCAATTAGAAGAGATTTCAACAACGCTTGAAATTCAAATCGAGCATTAACTCAAAATTTAATTGGGTTGTTGAGAAATTTTGTTGAGAAATTTGAATATTGTAACTTGTTTGAAAAGTATCTAAGGACTGTAAGAAATCACATACCTGGAGTGCTGACTCTGTCTGATAGTAATTAGCAGTTATTGTAATGGGACAGAGTAGGTAACAATTTTAAGTTTGAAATGATAGATTTTAGAACAGGACGAGAGAGCTCATGGAGCCAGCCCTTAGATATTCTGATTTTCAATTTCTAAGAAAGATATACAGAATAGAGTATGAAAGGATTGTAATAGAACCATAGTAGAATAGAGAAGAGGAACACCGTGTGTATTTTTCATTTTTATGAATGAGGGGAACAAACGAAAGTTGTCCCAAACTGGATTGTGTTCATCTGAATGTGATTGCATGAATATTTCATTGTGTATGTGGTGTCCTGTATGAGAGTTCAAGAAGACGATTTTATCAACCTATAATGAAAGTGGATTAGTTCCAAACATTTCTCTTCCGAACTATGTATGCAAGGTGTGCATTCACAAATGCAAGGTGTGCGTTGATTGAGTCTTAGAATGACTCAGAGAGAAGGGTTCAGAGAGAGAACAGAGGGAACTTGAGGATCCAAGTGAAAGGAATGCATAGAGGCTAGAAGTGGTAGAGTTTCGAAGGAATAACCTAAAGAATGCCAGGCGGGTGTAAGGTATTTTATTTTCAAGAAAATTCCTCAAATCTGAGTTATTCAAGATCTTTGAATGCAAGGTATGCGTAAGAGGTCAAATATTCAAAGAGGAGGAAGCTCAGGAAGGATATTACTTTTGAGTACATATCTTCAATAGGGAATAATTGAAGGCTGAGGTCTTCAACACTTAGAAAACCTTATAATTCCGAGACACAAAAAAACTTAGGAGGATGAGCATCGCAAATCGCCAGATCTAGTACAGAGGACCGATAACCATTGGATCTGGAGGAAGGCGCACAAGGTTTAAACTTGTGTATGAAACGTGTAACAGACTCATCGGAGTTACGAAAGCATCAGAACCATCCGTCATTATAAGACATGTGGAAAAGATCCGGAAACCATCGGGGTTTCAGAACTCAGGTGCAAAAGGGTGGTGAGAAACGAGGATTCATGATCGTCAAAATCCTGAAATCATTCTGATCGTTAGATCGGGAGAGATGCATGGCAAAGATCCAGAAGACACTGGGGATTTGTTTACCGGGAGACGAGAGAGAAGAATCTCCCAAATTTCCAAAAGGAAGAATGTCGGGATTTGATCATGACCATTGATCATCCCAAAAAGATCATGACCGTTGATCATGATTAAGAGTTACGGTCATCTATTAGAGGGGATACAGGGTTGTTGGTCGGTATTTCGGGAATATTGCGAGTGCATATCTGGTCAATTATATTCTAATTACAGAGGGAATAGACATGATCATTCATTTTGTAGCACATACCCACGTTGAAAATTCGTTTCGGAACAACTTCGAGTTCATGAAGAATAATATCTATGGAACTTATGTCATGTTCGTGGCTTGTAAATTTATGGGGTTTGTGCTCATTCTAAGGGTTTTATTTTGTTTTTGTGGGATCCTCCATGGTGATTTATCTTTTGGTCTTGGAAACTGGGCTTTGGTGCACTAAACTTTGATATATTGCGACTTGTGTTGTATTGTGTGGTCGATCATTGATGGACGTGAGATTGGGCCTCGGGCAAATTATTTTTACTTATAACTCTGTGTATCAAGCTCGCTCCTTCCTGAAGTGATATGGAGGTATCCTAGTTGCATGCAAAGCTCGGGGATCATGCTCATTCCATGCATTTTATTTTCATGTTATGGGTGGCTTCCTTACTGCATGCAGAGCACTAGACTCGCACGCAGTTTCTGCTGGTTGTTGGACTGTTTGTTGGCGCACTCGGATTTAGTCATTACTGTGGAAACATTTCTGATCTATTTGACAGCATTCCCCTACTACATGTATTAAACCAACATCATATCTAGTAAGATATTGCGAGTGCATATCTGGTCAATGATATTCTAATTACAGAGGGAATAGACAGGATCATTCATTTTGTAGCACATAACTGTGTTGAAAATTCGTTTTGGAACAACTTTGAGTTCACAAAGAATAATATCTATGGAACTCATGTCTTGTTGGTGGCTTGTAAATTTACAGGGCTCGTGCTCATTCCAAGGGTTTTATTTTGTTTTTGTGGGATCCTCCATGGTTGTTTAGATTTTGGTCCTAGACACTAGGCTTTGGTGAGCTATGATAAATTGTGAAGCAAAGAGAAATGCAGAGAGAAAAGAATAGAACAGTATATTCAAATGTATGAAGAAGAGATTACAATGTAATGGGAGATGATTGAGCTAAATATGCTCAAGCAAGACAAAAATAGAAAGTACAACTGTCCATTACAGCTGGCAGTGTACAGTTAGACTGTTGAGGGTATAATATATTTAACACTCCCTCTTAGACTCAACAGTTACAATCATCAACACTGACTATGCCTAAGTGTTGTCTCTAAAAATCAAAAACTGACTTTCCTAGTGGCTTTGTGAAGCTATCAGCAAGCTGATCTCGAGAACCACAAAATTGTAGTGCAATGTCACCATTATTGACTAGCTCGCGTATGAAATGAAACCAAGTGTCAATGTGTTTACTTTTCTTATGAAACACATGGTTCTTAGATAATGCAATTGCTGATGTATTGTCACAGAAAATAGAAGTTGGATCCTTTTCTGTTTGTGATATGTATTTCAATAATCTTCTCAGCCACACAACTTGACAAGAAGCTGAGGTAGCAGCTACATACTCTGCCTCTGCAGAAGATATGGATACAATTGGTTGCTTCTTCGATGCCCATGAAATCAGGTTCATGCCCAGTTGAAAAACATACCCTGATGTGCTTTTCCTGTCATCGAGGCTGCCTGCAAAGTCACTATCTGTGTAACCAGAGAGAGGATTACTATCAGATTTAGTGTACGATAAATCGAAATTTATTATTCCTGCTACATATCTCAAAATTCGTTTTGCCATTTTCCAATGTGAATCTTTTGGTGATTCCAGGAATCTTGAAACAAGGCTAGCTGCATACATGATGTCGGGCCTAGTTGTTGTAAGATACAACAAACTGCCTACTAAAATTTTGTATAAAGTCTAATCCACTGTAGGACCTTCATATTTCTTACTCAACTTTGTGCCTAAAGGTATGGGGGTTTCTGCTGGATTGCATCCTTCCATGAGAAACCATTTGATGATGTCTATTGCATACTTTTGCTGACAGAAAAAAATGCCTTTGGCTGATTGATGAACCTCAATGCCTAAAAAATATTTNATCTCAAACTCAGATTGCATGGCATGTTTAAATCTGTTAGCTCTAGATTTTATATGTAAATCATGTCATCAACATATAAACATACAATTAGTATTTTACCGTGCTGATCTGTTTTGGTGTAAAGTGTTGGTTCATTTTGACTTCTGTTGAAGCCACTTTTGATCAGGTAAGTGCCAATTCTGTTGTACCAAGCTCTTGGAGCTTGCTTTAAGCCATACAAGGCTTTCTTCAACCGATACACTTTGGTTGGGTGCTCTTGGACTTCAAATCCAGGTGGTTGATCGA
>SNQJ01S0040487.1:11333-30493 GCA_010110895.2 Picea sitchensis | reverse complement strand
AGATGTCCAAATATTGTATGCCAAATCATTGTTTCATTCAGGGTTGATGCACTCTGTGCATAAGGTTGACTCAGATTTGCAGTTCTGAGGGTAAGGGGAAACATCCTATTTGGAGTCATATAGATTTCAGAAATCAATTTTCTACTGGGTTTTATTTCATAGATTTTGCAAGATACTCCCTCAAAAAGTACCTTATATCCTTTTTCAATGAGTTGTCCTACACTTAACAAGTTATGTTTCAAGTCTAGAACATGATAGACATTACATATGTCTTTCTTTACATTATGTTTAGTAAGAATAGGAACAGTTCCTTTTTCTTGAATTTTGACTAAATGATCATTTCCAAGTGTGATATCAGATGATATTGATGAATCAATGAAGGAAAGTAATTCTTTGTTACCTGTCATGTGATTGCTGCATCCACTATCCAGCAACCAGATATCTTTAGATTGTTGTTCAGTTTTTTGGCATGAGAGAAACATACCTCCTGAGTTTTCTCCCGTGTGATTCGACACATGTGCTCTGCCTGCTTCTTCTTGCATTCAGATTCGTAGTGACCATAATTTTTGCAGTAATAGCATTGTATGCTTGATTGGTCATTTGATCTTATCCCTCTGCCTCTTTGAGGCTGGAAATTCTGATGTTGATTTTGTTGTTGATTTCTGTGACCTTGGAAATTGTTATTTGGATATTGTTGTCTATTTCCGCCAGTGGAATGAGAGTTATTTTGATGGCTCCCTCTTCCTTGGTGACCTCTACTTCTTCCTTTTCCTCTCCCTCTGCTGAAGGAGAATTGAGTTTTGAATGCATGGGAGATGGACTCATCTGTCAGATGCAGTCTTGTCTCATGTGTCACCAGAGAACCCATTAGTTCATCTGTTGAAAATCTTGACAGATCCGTGGATTCAAGGATGGCTGTGACAACCATTTCAAATTTCTTGGGAAGACTTCTGAGGATTTTCTCAACAATTCGTCGATCAGTGATGGTTTCACCAATTAGTCTGATCTGGTTCATGATTCCCATGACTCTGGTCATGAACTGATCCACAGTTTTGGACTCTGTCATCCTTAGAGTCTCGAATTGTGTCCACAAGGACTGTAGTTTAACTGTTTTTACCCTGTCATTTCCTTGGTAGGACGTTTTGAGGATGTCCCAGGCCTGTTTGCAAGTACCAGCGCCTGTGATTTTTGAGAAAATCAAATCATCTACAAAATTTTGTATCCAGAATTTCGCTTTGTTTTCTTTGGTCCTCAGAGTTGCTTGAGCAATTCTCTGCGTATTTGTCATGGCAGTGAGGGCGGCGGGATCTGGTTCCACATATCCAAGATCCATAGGTTCCTAACACTCTTGTTCTTGCAAGAATGACCTCATTTGAAGGGACCAAAATTTGTATTTCTTACCAAGAACAATCGGACCCTAAGTTGGACCTAGATTGCTAGACGATGCCATAAAAACAATTTTGCAAAAAAAATACAGGGAAAAATTTGTATTTACCTCCGATCTCAGAAACGTCGATTTGTCGATGGTCGATGGGAGCTTATCGGGCTTGAATTGGCCCTTGGTATCCTTGCAATGTGACCACACGGCTTGTGATAAAGTGCTACGGGCTTTTCCCATTTTTCCCATTCAAAATGCCGAAACGCGAAAATTTTTCCTTTGGACTTTTCGACGGTCCAGATCTTATCGGGATATCGTGAATCGGGATTTCGCGAGTTCTAATGTCGAGTGTTTCTGATTCCTTGAATCCCTGATCTCTGATTTCCCGATGGCGTGTTCCTTTCGGGACTTTTCCCGATCCATTTGATCGCCTCCACGCGTCCTAACAGATGGACTATCCTGATTTCTCCTCGGGATATCGCGATTTGAAATGTTCTGGACTTCTCGTCTCCTGGATCTGTGATTTTTCGAATCCCGTAAAGCTGATGAACTCTCTTATCGGTATTTTTCTGAAAGCCTCGATCTCTGCCACGCGTACTCAACAGATGGACGACTCAGATCTGCGTCAGGGATTTCACTGTAAAGAAACTCGATCACTTGTTCTCAGGATTCCCGATTTCCCGAATCCCGATATGCCGATGGGCTTTTCATTTTTGGGACTTTTCCCGAGCCTTCGGATTTTTGCCACACGTCCTTGAAAGATGAACAGTCTTGATTCAGCCTCGGGATATCGTGAATTGCGATGCTCCAAATTTCTGTCAACGTGAAACCCCGATTGCCGAAATGCTGACGGTTTCCTTGATGTTTGCCACATGTCTGGTCAAATGGACGGTTGAGATCTGGTCGCTATTTCGTGAGTTGTGATGCCAAATTTATTTGACAACTTGAAACCCCAAATGTCGACGTGACGATGCGTTGATCTGCTGCCACCTGTCCTCTGAGATGGACGACTGTGATCTTATCGCTATATCGCATATCACGATTTCGCGAGTTGCGAAGTCCTGTTGCAATGGTCTTTGAAAACCCCAAACTCTGAAATGGTGATGGAGTGTTGGGTTGGATCTGCCACCACCTATCCTCTGAGATGGACGGCTCACAAGTCTTCTCGGGATTTCGCGTATCGAAGTTTTTGGATTGCAATTTCCTGTGTGCGTCAAACTCCCGATTCTCGATTTTGCGATGGAATAGGATCTCGCCATGTGTCTCTTGATGGACGATCAAGATGACGTCAGGACTTCGTGACTTTACAAGGCAAAAAATTCTCCTTGGTGCTTCAAACGACTAAACGTCATGCACCTTCTTGTTGATCTAACGGCTGTCGGGCCTATGCGTAGGATCTGACATCTGAAACTCTTTCTCCTTTTCCGCTCTCTCCTCGTCCCTTCCGGACTAGTTTCCCACTCTGGATTCGTTCGCAGGACGAATCTTACAGCCTCAATGGTTGTTCTTTTCACCTGTGGAAGAAAGAATCATGAATCTTTCAAAGATTTGAAAGAAATACACAAATTCTTCGTTATCTGCTACAATCTTTGACAAATTTGAGCGATTTCCAAGAATATTTAAACGATTCTACCTTCTGCATGAATCTTTAATGAATTTAAGCGAAATCGTCAAGTTCTTTAAACATTCTTTTGTTCTGCAGCTCTTTTGCGTCAATCTTTGACAGTTTTTTGAAAAATTGTGCAGGTTTCTTTAAAGTTTCTTCTTTTGCGTTCTCTGCTTCCTCTGTAAGCTTCTTATGGCGATCTTTTAGAGAGTCTTACGGACAGCTCTCCAAGCCTTGTGAAAAGTCTTTGTCGCGTGCTCTCAAGATCCGTGAAGCTCTGTACTGTGAGGATCGTGCTGCTCTCTGGACTGTGTGAAGAGTCTTACTGCTGAAGCTATGATACCATGATAAATTGTGAAGCAAAGAGAAATGCAGAGAGAAAAGAATAGAACAGTATATTCAAATGTATGAAGAAGAGATTACAATGTAATGGGAGATGATTGAGCTAAATATGCTCAAGCAAGACAAAAATAGAAAGTACAACTGTCCATTACAACTGGCAGTGTACAGTCAGACTGTTGAGGGTACAATATATTTAACACGCTAAACTTTGATATGTTGCGACTTGTGTTGTATTGTGTGGTTGATCATTGATGGATGTGAGATTGGGTCTCAGACCCATTATTTTTATTTATAACTATGTGTATCAAGCTATCTCCTTCCTGAAGTGATATGGAGGTCTCCTAGTTACATGCAAAGCTCGGGGATCGTGCTTAGTCCATGCGTTTTATTTTCATGTTATGGGTGGCTTCCTTATTGCCTGTAGAGCACTAGACTCGCACACAGTTTGTGGTGGTTGTTGCACTGTCTATTGGCGCACTCGAATTTAGTCATTACTGTGGAAACATTTATGATCTGTTTGAGAGCATTACCCTGCTACATGTAGTAAACCAACGTCCTTTCCCCACCTATGGTGTGAATGGATCTTGACCCAGTGTTCTACCTGAGCCTTGGAAGTAGGATTGATTGATTGAGATATTGTAATGATGGCGTACAGTGAATTAATTAATGACATTGATTTAATTAATGGCAGAGATTATGTTTGAATGAATAAATAATGGCAGTGGTTATTTGGCCGTTATCATAGTTTTAGTGATTTTTATGGAAGGGATGTATTAAGGACAACGATGGTGTATTGAATTAAATAAATAATCGTAGTGGTAGAATTGTCAGGTTTTAAATAATTTAGATATTATAATTATGGCAAGGGATTGATTATCGTGATCATTATTTTATAATATATTCAATTGATTTTACAACAATTTCTTATATAATGAAGAATATGGTGATTACCTCTTATAATAGTTTTAATCGTCCTTACCACAGTTTAATCAATTAATTATGATTATTGAGATTATTCTGTTATAACAGTATAATTGTTTCTGCATCATTTTAAATATTTTTATTTGTGATTACTGTGTTTTTATAAAATAATATAACCTACATTAGTGCATGAGGTTGGGATATGCATCATTGTGTCTAAACATAAATGACACACCAAAAAGAACTTTTTAAACAAATGGCACATTAATATCCTATAATAATTTAAACTACCTTAGCGTGAAGCGTATGGGTACACACTGGTGTAACTAAAAATAAACGGTGCAACTAAATATAAATGGTGCATCGACAATAATTTGAAAATGGTTGATATTTCGTACAAAATAATTTAGCCTATATTAGTGCTTGTCGTAGGGTTACACACTAGTGTGTGTGTGTCTGTGTTATGAATACACACAACTATGACATTTCAGTTTACGCACACACACAAAATAAATTCTAAAACATCCAATTGGTTTTGTTGAAGGTTTTAGATTTTTGTTTGTGCTTGGGTTCCTAGTGTACTTGTCACAATGCAACAACATTATTCCTTAAGATTGGATCATTGTGTGCGTTGGTCGATAAGCACATATGATAACCTATATTGGGCCAGGAGCCTCCTTATGAGGATGATGTTTTTTATTGTAATTGATGTTTTGTGCATTGCACTCTAACGTTTTAATGAGATTGATTTTCTCTCCCCGTGAAGGTTCTAGTTACTGGTGTCATTGATGCTATTTGTGTTTGGTTGATCTGATGGTATTTGAGCTTCGTAGGTTTGGTATTGATTATGTCAGGAGGGATGTAGACACCTCTTTTTTCCTCTACAAAATTTGCGGGTAGGACCTGGGCTTGAGTGTTTTTTATGTGTCCTGGAGGTCCTAACTGTTGCAGGGTGGGACAGGCGAGTAGTCATTTTTATTCTTCATATGATTGAATGTCATATTTTTCTTCCATTTGCATGAAGTGATATTATGCTAGGTCGTTATGTTGGTATGTGGTGTGATTTGTGTGTGTTGTGTTCATCGTCAAGTTGCGATGTTGAGTTTATTGTCGTTATTACCTTCCTCTGTATAAAAAAACAATTGTACTTGTGATGAGTCGCATGTTTTAGTAACGACATGGGTCATTACATATGTGTGCATGTGTGTCTATATATACATGTTACACATGTACACATGATATTTTTATTCAAGTGTTCAAATTTATATGATCTTCAATCATTTTCTTGAGAGATTTCAATTTAACGAGTTCTTGTCTTGTGTAGGTTTTTTTGGTATGTTGGAATCCAAGATGTAAATAGATCAATTCCATATGAAGCTGGTACAATACATGGGAAACAAAAGATACATTCAGTTAAAACAAAATGCTATCAAAATGTGTTTTCATTTGATAGAAGAAATGAGTCTTGTTTTTGTTTAGTTTGCAAAGAGGACACAAAATACATAGAGATTTGCGAAAATGAAAATGCGGAGTATGTTAAAGGTTGGAGACATACCAAACTTAATATCAAAGAGAAAATTGCACTTGCAGACTCAAAGGAGATGGAATCAAATGAAACTATAGTGTCATTTGATGGAGATAGAGTTTTTGATCTTGTTAGAGAAGGTAATGTTTATGTTTGAATTTTTTCAAACAACTTGTAGATATACTTGTGTGATAATCTAACAAGAATTACCTATTGGAACATATCAAATTATTTGCAGGAGACATCTTTGTTGTGGTTGCACTTGTAGGAAACACTGAGAAAATGAAATATTATTTGATGTGATGCACATAACAAAATATAAGGTTATTAGAATATTTTGATGATAACAGTTTTATATATGAAAGAGGATCCATCATATTGAAATGATAATTTTTTCAAGAAATCCATCAAACTGATACTCATGTTCACTTTCAAGACTAGTAGTGAGATGTCATAAGTTGTCAATATAGTCATTTGGTATGTGCAGTGTGTATAAAGTTAACAGAAGTTCAACCATGAAAAAAAAAAAAGTTAGAAAATGAAAAATGTCCAAAGAGGATCATGAATGAATAATTGAAGATGGCATACCACTACGATTTCTCTAAACAAGTAACATGTACATTCCAAAATTCTATATTGTTCACTGAAAGTACACGTATTTATGAATATCTGGGATTCTAGAATCATTTTGAGTTTAGTTTACTTTCATGGTCCATTAAAATAAGAAAAGTTATATTTTTTATGAATTATAAAGTTTACTAATCCTTATTTACAATTTCAGGGAAACACATATAGATGGTATCTAGGAAACCTAAAATGACTTATAATTTGGGTGAATATACTTTAATCCTACCAATTATTCATCATATACACAAATCCTTCAACGTGTAACCAATTTACTACATATAGGATTTGTGCTCATTATTTGCAATGATTTTTCAATATTTTTTCATATGAAGAGGATAACTTCATATCAAAACTATGACCCATTTCCATATCATTATAAGGGACTATCATGGCTTAGAAAAACTTTCACTAAATGTAGTACCTTTCATAAAATCATCCACCTCTCTATTAATATCTCTAGGAACAATATCATTCTACAAATAAGAAATAATAGGTCATCTACTAAGGCTTGGTTTGTTGCATTTAGATTTTCATTTTTTTAATTGAATATGGAGCATATTGAGAATTCAAGGTAGTGTATGATTAACATCCTAATTAAAATTTTTAAAGACATCTTTAAAAGTATCAATTTTAATTATGAAAATGTGAATTTTGATTCCAAAAGTGTTGATATCATATTAAATTGTTACAATCCGCATTTAGATTTCGATATCTTGAAGAAAATTGAAAACAAAATTGAAATTATGAGCTACCTGAAAAATGTGTATGATGAACCTAACACTACTTATATTCTACACATTAAACATAGTTTTCATTAAGTTTGATTGAAAAAACTTAAGTTGAAAAATAATTTGATTGTGTGACCTAATAACAAAAAATAAAAAATAACACCATCTACTAAGGCTTAGTTTGTTCCATTTAGATTTTCATTTTTCTAATTGTATTTGGAATATATTGATAATTCAAGGTAGTGTATCATTAACATGTAATAATTAAAAATTAAAAACACTAGTGAATACTTCCATTAACGGTAGGTGTCATATTAATGGAACTAGTGAATACTTCCAATGTGTACAGGATTGATAATACATCAACCAATTTCTACCCTTTTCAATACATAAACAATTTATATCAATATAAATTTTAATAAAAATCCCTCACTTATATTAAAATAGGTTCTAGACCATGTTTTTATTTCAATTTTATTTCAAAGTACATATTTTTATTTCACATTTTCTTGAATAAATATATTGAAATCTTGAAAAGAAACCAAAGACGAACATAACCAGTTTAGTGTTGGACTGTCATTTCATTGTGAATTTTCAATTTTGAGTTTATAGTTTTCACTAAATTTTGTATTGATAGGAGTCTATGCCCTGTCAAAATAAAGGAGCGGCCTAGATTGATGTGATGATCAATATGCTTAAATTTACAAAATCATTGTTAAATTAAATTGATTATCACTTGAATGGAATGGAATAAAACCCATATCACCCAATGAAAACACTTTCTTTTTATATTTTCACTCTCATATATTTTTTAATATACAATATTGTTTGTTGTTTTTTCCATTCTAATATTATTAATAGGAGGCAATTAATACGTCTGAAACCTAACTTGAGCAACCCTCTAGTCCTCAACCCTCATCTCCAAGTGTCATTTTGGGTAAGGGGCTCCAAAGTGGGAAACTATAATCTGATGAATTGTTTGACTATTTTCAACCATATTTGAAAATTAAACAAAATTTAAATTCTAAGTTATAAACTATAATTTGATAACTACCGAGATCTCCCATCACTACAAAATCATCTCCATTGTGTTCCAAACAACCACTCTAACAACCCTTCTTGCGCTTACCCTGAACTTTTGCATTGCCAAAGTGCTCCCCAGTATGTCGCGATATGTCTACCTTTTTATAAGATCACCTCAAAATGATTATATGTGGATGAGGAACATATATCCCATGTGATTGTGAGCCTTAGGGGAAGAATCACTCACATCTTTCAACCCTTATAATATCTGAGTGTCGTTTGGGGTAAGAGGCTCCAAAGTGGGAAACTATAATTTGATGATTTGTTTGACTATTTTCAACCATATTTGCAAATCAAACAAAATTGAAATTATAAATTAGAAACTAAAATTTGATGATTTCTTCAAGACTATTTTCAACCATATTTGCAAATCAAACAAAATTGAAATTATAAGTTGTACTTGACATAGCACAATGATGTTTATAAATAAAATGAAATAAAACAATTTTAATTTCATCAAAGTATCATAAAACATAAATTAACCTTTTACCATATCATAAAAATTAAAATTATAAAGTGACCATAAAACATAAATTATCCTTTCATCATCATAAAAAATATAAGAGAAATCAAAGATGAAACAATAAATTGATATTTTGAGTTCCAAAATTATCATATATATATATATATAATGAAAGTTTGAATAGTTACACCGTCAAATTCATAGGTTCCACATCCATTATAGGATGATAACAAAAACTAAGAGGCTTTATTAAAACATTTAACTCCAAACTTCTCGACTCTAAGCCATCACTTTAAGATAGATCATGTCATACCTGCAAAAAAATACATTTGTCAAATTCAAAATTTAAAAATTAAAATAAAATATATCTACAAATTTAAAATAAAATGTATACATGTACCATTTTCGATAAATAAAACAAGTTGTGATTAAATAAAAATTTACATACATACCAAAAGAGTTAAGTCACTTCCTCCAACATACTCTTTTTCACCAAATATAATGTAAACATATTTAACAATAAAAACCAATAAAAAAAACCAATAACACATATTATCATATATACTTTAATTAAATATTAAGTAAACAATATGAAATAATAACATACCCAACCGAAGTTCCACAGATTTAAGATTATCGCTCTCTTTTTATTACATTTTTTTGGCACCTTTTTTAACCAAACTTACATCACGAAGTTTCAAAACTTCCAAAATACTTACTCTCCATATTAAACATACAAGATCTAAACAATGTAAAACCTTATCTAAAATCTTACAAATTTTTAAAGAGAAAAATTGTGTTCTTGGTAACCAATTTTTGTGTTCAGAGTTAGATATTAACCTGAAAATAAATATAGTTGTGTATGCAGAAAGTTCACAAATCTCCATATTAAGTCATTCTTCCAGTAAAATACTTTATCTCCTCATAGATAAAGTCTCAGATCCTTTAGGTGAAGTTCTCATTCCAGGTGACCGTATTTACTCAGCAGTAAATACTTATCTCCTCAGCAGTAAAATACTTATCTCCTCTTAGCAGTGGAATAAATGTTCTCATATAATCAAATTCCCTTTCAAATTAAAGGAATCATAAATATCCATATTAAACCATTCTTCCAAGAAATTACTTATAACTATAAAATTTCATAAATCTCCATTTTAAAAACCATTCTTCCAGAAAATACTTATCTCCTCTTTTTGTGGTGGAATAGATGTTCTCATATAATCTTTCAAGTACATGCAAAAAAACAGAAATCTGCACATATATTAAGTCATTCTTCAAAAACCATTTAATTTTTTTATTTTTCAACATGGGATGTATTCATATTAGCTATAAGCAAATGCTCTTTGAAATATGTCTTCCTCATGATCTAAACATATGTGAGATCATGCACATACATAACTTATTTGTAAATATACTTGAATGTCAGTTTTTGTGGTTAGTAAGAAATTAGTTAAGAGCTTGAAAATACCCTCGTAAAAAATAATTCAATTCGTTGTATGCAAAAAACAAAAATGTTCATACTACGCCATTCTTGGAAAAGAAGGCAATGAATGCAATAAAAGAAAATTTAGAAACGTCCCCTTTTCTGATGTGGGGTAGAGTGTGTTCATAAATAATCAAATGTTCAAGTTCAAAATTAGGTCTTCGTCATGATCTAAACATAAATAATATTGAATGTACCATTTTAGATGATGATAAGCTTATATAGGGGTTCTATATATTTCAAAATAATTGATCAAAGTGTTGAAAATTTATACAGACACTAGTTGAGTAACCCTATAATAGGAAAGGACAAACTAAAAAGTTAAGAAAACAAAAATTTGAAAAAAGTAAAAAATATAAGCATATTAAAAAGAAATAAACTTGAATACTTTTATATAAAAGGCCCAACATAAAAGAAAATTAAGACACACTAATGTGCAATGAAAATACATTTAAGAATCATCATTAATAGATGCATCCTTCCGAGGTATGGATGCAAGCTCCTCAATTCCAATCTCATGCACTCCCTTCTCCATATTCTATTCAAGCACACTCTCAGGCACTCATTTCTCCACATTGCCCTATATAACACATTTAAAATTTGTACATTTGAAAATTAAATTTAAATGATTTTAACACATTAAATTGTAGTTTTAAATTTTGAAACATGTAATACCTGTGATCTGCCAACCCGAATATCAATAAATTATACCCACCATACCCTAAGATTCAATAAATTATATATTGTTTAAGACATTCTTATTTTAAATTAATAATTTAAATGACATTGCAATTTTCATATATAACTAAATATGTTTTGAACATGCAATGATACATGTGAACTCCCACCCTCTTCAAACTCTCCCAATGAGAATTCAGAAAAACCTGTTCAAGTAGTAGGATATGGAATGGGGATTTGTGAACAACACAACTAAGAACTAAATCTAGGATTCAGTGTGTTCACATTTATACAAAAAGATAAATTTCATGGTGTTTATCTTATTCAAAATATTGGATATTGGACAACTAAAGTTCTCATATGTGGATATTAGATAAAACATACATGATTTAGCCCATCAAAATTTAAAACTAGTGAAATCAAGTCCCCTATTTACTGGAGATTCATTTAACATATGTCCAAACTGCAATTAATGACAATAAAAACTCAATTATTTTTATAGATATAATAATATGTATCTAGATCTATAACTAGAAGTAAACCATCCTCAAATGCATAAAAAATTTACTAACTATAACACATACCAATCTGATGTTTAGTTTATCATTTTGAATGATCTCCTTCTAACCATTAAGACAAAATTTTGCATACTCCTTAAGATCTTCTAATGACATGTTATCTAACTGCTCATCTATTTTATAAACAAAAATGGCTCGAGAATTGGCTTTCTCTCTCTGACGATTGAAACCAACATCAACACCATAAAAAATCGATTCCAAATTTTCCCCGATTACAGTCCTAGCCTCTTTTCCAACTTTTGATGTAGCTTACAACTCTTAATGTGAGACAAATGCCCATGTTGGAGAAGATACTAAAGGTCGTGCAGTCCTCTACAATGTCACATTATGATATGCCCATTTCCAATCATGTATTTGTCATTTACCAGTCCCATAATAATTGGATGGTAGGCTAGTATAACCAGGGTGCATGTCCATGAAAAAATCTGCATAAAAGTATATGGTAAATTAATGTGGAGCCTCATCATTCCACGACAACTACTCATATGATGCCAAAAATCTATTATAAAGATGTCTTTCTATGTTGGTGTGCTTAAAATATTGCACCTTCCACATTTTTCTCTTTGGACCATATTTGAAATTAGACATAGAAATTGTATTTTATTTTAAAACTTTACTCCTTACTGCATCCCATTTATCAAGGCCCATCAGCTCTGACTTTCGTCTCCTCATCAAATCGATAAAACTCTCATTCGTTGGCCCCATATTTTGATATGCATCCATAAAGTTTTGCAATGAATGAAAAACAATATCCAAAATTTGATTACTCTCCTGAGGGAGATCCAAGCTCCTAAAATCATTTTCCAACTTTCTTTTAACACCTAAGCATCGCTTGAGGGTCATTGCTTCAGTAATCCCTTCCCAAGAAAGCTCATCACCAACATCCAAAGGATAGGTGAACGTAGGAATGTTATCTTCTATTTCTTGATAACGTCTTTTAAATCCACCTTCACCCTCTTCACCAACATTAGAATAGTCATGATACCCACTCTCTCTTTCATTATTTTTTCTCGCATTAAACTCATTGTCTACACATACACATTTGAAATTAATTACAACATAATTTAACATAAGAAACTTTAAACACACACACACACACACATATATATAAAACATAAACATAAATACACAAAAATACAAAATCAAAGAAAATTACCAAACATATTTTCTTGTCCTGATGTATTCCCTACATTCTTCGGTGTTCGAGTATTAATGTGAAACCTATCTAAGAAGGCTACTTACATAGCACTATTTTGAGCACATTCTCGAGATGATCTATTCACTTACTCATTTTATAATCTCCTCCTCTAGCTAGATTTTCGTTGGCCAGTCGGAGTCTCAGTCGAAGAAGGGGTTCCTCTTCTTCCTTCATTGGATAGCCTAGAGCATTTATGAGGAATGTTTGGAGACTCATGTCTCGAAATCTCGCCTCGATATCTATCCTTTGAAAATTCATGAATATGAAAGTTCATAAGTTATAGAAACATTAAATGGAAATATTTAATTTATAACACAAGCGTTTAATCATTTATAACAACTTCAAAGCATCACAGACATATGTTGAAAAAACTAGAACAACTATATTTTTTACTATGATGCTATATATAATGAACATGAAAATATTTAAATATAAAAATATGTGACATGTAGAATATCATCTATATCTGTGTAAATATTGGAAGGTAATTTTTAAGATAATCTATGTGTAACATGTTAAAATTTAAGGGCAACAAATATAGCTAACTGGAAAAAAAAGAGATAAACATTAGTTACTTAAAAACAATCACTGACAAAACATTTACTTAAAACTAAAACAAGAAACAATATTGCATGATATGTTGTTGCTATCCTCTTAGATATATGCTCAGAAAACGCTTCAAGGGATCATTGATCAAACCCCCGGGGCACATCTCATCATGACACCTGGAACAAATTGCCAAAAAGAACATTTAGGGTAAAATATTAATAGACTAACCAAAAACGTACACAGGTGGCACCAACAATATAAGAGAACAACAAAATACATAGGGTGGAATTAGCAAGGAGATGAGGAGGGAGACACCAGCAAAAAAATGAGGAGGGTGACACCAACAAGGAGAACCAGAATCCCCAAACAATAACCAAGAAGAGATCTGTGACAAGATGGAAAATACCCTTAGGGGTCAGCAACAATAAGAGGTTGGATAGGTTAGAACACAATGTTTTAATACACAAAGAAGAACTATCCTAGAGGGGTCGCCATCACTCAATTAAATAATTAAATAATTTAAACAGATAATATTTTATAACATAAAATATTAATTGTTAAATCATAAAAATCAACAAGAAAAAAACAAGTCAAGAGAGGGGATCCAAATTCAAGGATGCTAACTTTCTTTAGGTAGAAGCAAAGAACAAAACCAAAAACCCACACAACAATTAAAGGGGGTGTAACTCAAGCAAGTGTGGTTTCATAACAAAGTCAACAATTAAATTCTTCCAAAGTCAAGGTGTCTAACTTTCTCTAGGTAAAAGCAAAGAACAAAACCAAAACCCACACAACAATTAAGGAGGGTGTAAGTGAAGCAAGGTTGATTTCAAGACAAAGCCAACAATTCAGTTCTTTTTTAATGGCATAATGTTTGCATGATTCTCATTATATTTACTTATTATATTTTATCATCCCATCATACAAGGAAGATAAATAATGTGACCATGCCCTTATTAAGTACTCCTAGGTCTCGTGGACCATCCCGAGAGAGAAAATGATCATGCATTATCTGAACTTGGTACTTAACCAAGAAAAAAAATAAACCAAAAAAACAAAAACCCACACTAATCATAGTTTTCATATTTGAATTTATGTGATGTGTGAAGTAAGTTACATTCATATTTGTAAAGAAATAATGAATTTTAAGAAAAATTAAAGTATGGAGTTCAAATTTAAATGTACAAATACGATCTGAAATACAATTTTTCTGCATCAATTATGAGTGAAAAATGCAGAAATTTATAAAGGAATTCAATAGATTTTTTTTTATAGAAAGCAACATGTTTATGAAATGAGATTAAAGTAAGATCTGGAAATTTGTTGTTTAGAATCAAACGTTCTCTAGAAATGTAAATTTTTTACTTATATTTAGTGATATCAATTCATAAAATGTAAAACAAAAATCGAAATCAATTTCCAAAGTACAGAAAAACTAAGTAAATTAGTCTACTTGGAGTGGAAAATGACATTTTTTATACTCAAAACAGATATACAAATGAAATTTTATACACTAAATTAATTTCTAAAGTAATTGAATCTTGAAAATGCACAAAATTACAAACAGAAATCTAAATTGGAATTTCGTGCATGCATTAAATTTAATTTAATCTAGTGTATGAAAAACATTGAGGGTGTTAGATCACTATGAAAAGTTGTCATGTCCCTGTACATGGAAAGGAATGAATTCAACCCTGTCCATGCACAAGGACAAGCCCAAATTCAAGCTCATCCCTATGCATGGACAAGGCCAAATTCAACGTTGTCCATGCACAAGGAAAGGCCGAAATTCAAGCCTATCATTGTGAATGGACATGGAACAATTCGACCCTATTCGGCCATGTCCATGCAAAGGGACATACCTGAATTTGGGCATCTCCATGTGCATGGACAAGGTCAAATTCGAGGTTGTCCCTATGCATGGACAGGTCCAAAATCAACCCTATCCATGCACAAGGACACGCCCTTATTCGAGTCTATCCTTGTGCATAAAGATAGTCTAATTCTGCCCTATCCATGCAAAGGGACAAGCCCCAATTATAACATAGAAATAAAATCTTAAAACCACTGAATTAATTCCTTAATTCCCTAATCTACACTTTTTCCTACTTTGTTTGAAACTTATTTAAAGTAGTATGAGCATTCTCCTAAATCCTCACTTTTCCCTACTTTGTTTGGAACTTATTTAAATGAGCATGATCATTCTCCTAAATATACACTTTTTCCTACCTTGTTTGGAACTTATTTAAAGCATGAGCATGTTTTCTACTTATATAAAAATATAGTCTCAAATTCTCTATGTATGTAACACCTACAATTTTATCATTGCTTTAGCCTATAATACTCACAGAAAATGTGTGTCCTCCTTTTAGAGAAGAGGTTTCTTGATAATTTTATCATTTCTTTTGCAAGTAATACAAAATAAATTTATTGTGGAATTTATACATTTAGAAATAAATTTAATGTACAATTATTATTAAAGAGGCCATTATAATTCATAGCTAGCCTTCGGATTTCCAAATTGAATGTATCAGTATTTAATTGAACAAGGATTGTTTTCTACATTAATTAATTGCAAAGCCTAAATGGATTTAGGAATTTTGTATTCAACATTGCAAATTAACCCACGAACTTAGAAAGGAGGCTGATAGGGTTGAATACAACCCTTTCCATGTATAGGGACAAGCCTGAATTCAGTCTTCTACCTATACATGGACAAGGCCGTATTTGGCCCTATCAACCGTCAACCTTCTAAAAAAATAAAACATACTAAAACTTAAAAAAACTATAAAACAAACTAAACAAATTACGTAGACATAAATTTAATGTTAATTTTATACAGTTAAGAAACAATTTAATGTACAATTTTAATGTTGAATTTATACAATTAGAAATAAGTTTAATGTACAATTATGCTTAAAGAGTCCATTATAATTCATGACTAACCTTAGGATTTACAAAATTAATGTATAATATATATTCAATTGAACAAGGATTGTTTGTACATGGACAGGGTCATATTCGAACTCAACCTTAGGAGAAGGTTGATAGGGTCGAATACAACCCTGTCCATGTACAGGGACATGCCTGAATTTAGGCCTATCATTGTACATGGAGAGGGTTGTATTTGTCCCTGTCAACCTTAGGAGGAGGTTGATAGGGACGAATATGGCCCTGTCCATGTACAGGGACAAGCCCGAATTTAGGCTTGTCCTTGTACATGGACAAGACCGTATTCGACCTTGTCAACCTCCTCCTAAAGGTTGACAGGGCCGAATATGGCCCTGTCCATGTACAGGGACAGGCCTAAATTTGGGTATGTCCCTTTACATGGACAGGGTTGTATTCGACCCTATCAACCTTCTAAAACTGTAAAACAAGTTAAAACTTAAAAAAACTGCAAAGCAAACTAAAATAATTACCTCGACATAAATTTCATGTTGAAATTATACATTTAGAAATAAATTTAATGTACAAATTTAATGTTGAGTTTATACAGTTAGAAATAAATTTAATGTACAATTATGCTTAAAGAGGCCATTATAATTCATAACTAACCTTAGGATTTCCAAACTGAATGTATAAGTATTCAATTGAACAAGGACTGCTTGCTACATTTATTAATTGCTAAGCCTAAATTGATTTGGGAATTTTGTATTCAACATTGACAATGAACCCACAAACTTAGAAAGGAGGTTGACACGGTCGCAATATGACCCTTTTCATGTATAGGTACAGGCCCACATTCGGGCATGTCCCTGTACATTGACAGGGTCGTATTCGACCTTGTCAACCTCCTCCTAACGTTGAATAGTTAGGTGCTCATGGGGAAATTATAATAACATAATTTATAGCTTTAAAAAAAATCATATATTATAGAAATGAAGAGTTAGGTGCCCGTGGGGGATTTATAATACCAAGAAAAAATATATTGTCATATTGTATTAGGAAAATAGATAATAAATTATAATACCAAGAAAACAGATATTGTCATATTGCATTCAGAACTGAGGTTTATTTTAATAACATAAATCTTATTTACTTCGCTAAAAAAAGCAAATAGGTATATTACATGTTATCCAATTATAATAAATTCGCATTAAAAATTCAATCAATAAAAATATTTTTAATGATTTTCATATATTCCATTTAATGAAACTAAATCAAGTACTATTATGAGCACACATCAACTTGGTAGACAGATGGCCTTATGGCCAAATGATGGTAAAAAATGTTAAGGTTGGAAAGGTCGAATATGACACTATCCATGTACATGGGTAGGCCTGAATTCAGGCCTATCCTTGTACATGGATAGGGATTTATTTGGCCTTGTCAACCTTATCCTAAGGTTCACAGGGCTGAATACATACATGTCCATGTACGGGGACATGTCTGAATTTAGGCATGTCCATGTACGTGGACAGGGTCGTATTCCATCCTGTCAACCTATTCCTAAGGTTGATAGGGCCGTATTAAAACTTCTAAAACTGCAAAACAAATTAAAACTAAAAAAAAACTGCAAAACAAACTAAACTAATTACATGAGCATAAATTAAACGATGATTTTATATAGTTAGAAATAAATTTATTGTACAAATTTAGTGTTTAATTTATACAGTTAGAAATAAATTTAATGTACATTTATGGTTAAAGAGGCCATTACAATTCATAACTAACCTTAGCATTTCCAAACTAACTGTATAAGTATTCAATTGAACATGGATTTTTTTCTACATTAATTAATTGTTAAGGATAAATGGATTTGGGAATGTTGTATTCAACATTGGCAATGAATCCATGAAATTTGAAATGAGGTTGAAAGCGATGAGTACAACCTTTTCCATGTACAAGGACAGGCATAAATTTCGGTATGTCCCTATACATGGACAGGGTTGTATTCAACCCTGTCAACCTTCTAAAATAGTAAAAGAAACTAACAATAAAAAACAATTTAAAATATCGAACGACATACCTGGACCAACAACAATTTCCCATAGCTACAAATGCAAGAACCAACCACCAACATCCTCCTGCAGCTACGTCTGCCACCACCAACATCTTCCCGCAACTACATCCACCACCACCAACGTCTGTCTGCCAGCTGCAAACATCACCTAACATCTATCAACAGTTTGAAATAATTATGAGGTAAGCTATGTGAGGGTAATATATAAACCATTTTTTCAGCCGAAAGGTTGTTTTTGACAAAAGATTGTTTCAGCCGAAAAAATGTTTAGCCGACAAAGATTTTCAGTCGAAAAAAAATTCAACTGAAAACATTTACCAGGAAAAAAAAACTGTCCAGCTAAGATGGTACAAGACAATTGAGGCCATTGTGTCAGTACCGTTTTATTTGATGTCCAATGGTTCGACCGAAAAGAGGTGGATTTCGTCTGAAAGAATGTTAGTAGGAATTCTGGAAACCCAATTCTCACAAAAGTGTTACCCAACTTCGTGATTTTACAAAACTATTAGACAACTTGACACACTTATTTTATGCACTTGTTTGCATGTATGTTTACGGATATTTTATATTGTGGTGTATTGGCACACTTGGAAACTTTGAATGATAGTCTGAGTGATAGTTGTTTGAATGAATGCATGTTCAGTGTAACGACCTCCTCGTTACGACAACCACTCTAGTAACAAGTGCAATTTTATTTATTTATTTTTTTTCTTTAAGGTGTGTGCGCATGTGTAGAAGTAACAACACACTTAACTGTACGATGCCACTCGACAACCAACAAGACACAACCGCGAAGTTCAACACAAGAAGACTGAAGGCACTCCACGAGAAACTGCAACAAATACGACCATAGGCAGACAATGCACATCACAAACATTAAGACATACTGGGGTGCACAGTAAGGACACAGAGGGAAGAATCCAGGGTGTTAGGGTTACTATTTCTACACAAGAAAGCAGGGCGTTTAGTCTTATGTCTTCTCGAAAGAAGATTAGACAGGCTCTTGGCCGACTGCTCAGGCAGAAACTAGTAACC
>SNQJ01S0040486.1:85444-100615 GCA_010110895.2 Picea sitchensis | reverse complement strand
TTACGAAATTTTTCAATACTTCCATGATCTCCCCTTTTAAACCCTCCATCATCTCTTGTAGTTCATCTTTTGTGACTATCTTCTATTGTAAATCATTTATGTCCCTACGTATTTCTTCACCTTCATCAAGATTCCAAGTAGGATTTTCTGGACGCTTATTTGGTGTAGAAGTTCCCTTTTTGGGTGGCATGTTGGCCAAGTATCACTTTTGAACCTTGATTTTGAGGTGGCTCCGCTAGACAATATCTATTTTGCTGTATCTCCCATGTTTCGTCCCTTCTGGGTATGAAACTTTATTTTATCTAGTTCTCTGATATTTCTTCTTTGCAATGCCACAGGTCTGATCAAAATTGGATGTGCCAAGTGGAATTTATGGTAACTTCCCCACAACTTGCTGATTTTTGGCCTTTCCAGAAGATCTCACTTGTATAGCATGCCCCGCACAAAATAATTGATATAAAATTCTGAAACTTGCACAAGGAATACTAAAGACTGTCCAAGATCCAATGAATCTAGTCCCACTCAATTTGGATACTCTAGGAAGAAGTTATGATTGTTTTACCTAGAACACCTTCTTTAGAATAGTCAATAGGACTAGTTAGATACCCTATCTTACACAAGATGTATATACAAATTTGAGATGAACCGGAAGATGAACATTTTACCACAAATAACTTACTAATTTATGTAAATAACCTCCAGAGTTCAGGGTCTGAAACATTACAGAAACGTTTTTATAGTGAAAATTCCACAATGACTCAGTTCAATATGATTCCAGAACCCTATCTTGTACATGATGTATCTCCGAAAGTATAACACCTCAAGAGATTAATTTTGAACCCAACATACCTTGATCTGTCTAATAAATATCATCCAAGTTGTTCCTTTTGAAACATTGTATAAAACAAGTTATAGCAAAACTGCCAAGGTGTCCCAGATGTAGCAGTGAAACCCCAAGACCTTGAGCTCTGATACCATATGTTAAGAACCAAATATCAATATAGCATATAAAAACCTCAGAAAAAGTACTCAACGCCTTCAAAAAGAGATAATTTCAGATAATAAGCCTCTTTGAGGGGGAAACCTCTTTTTACCCCACTTAAATGTTCAAATACAAGATGATTCAAAATGAAAATGTCTCCTTGGTATATATAGGAGACTAAGAGGTATAATTACAACTAATGGCCTAAAGCCGACATAAAAAAAATAACATTACTAATATAATATGCCCCAATTAAGGGGTAATGAGCCAATATTAGGTCTTAACAGATGCATAATTTCTTACTCAATAGCGTAGGATCAGAAGATCCATGAAGCTATTAATGACATTCATTAAATATGACGGGGACCCCTTTCTGGTCGGAGGGACATCGAATATGGATGCAATCCTAGTCCATGTGCCACATGAAACAAGTCCAATCATAGCCTTTATTACCGCTACAATACCTTGTCCGAATTCCGTTAAACCATAAAGCCACGATACATGAATATTCATCGATATTCACATCATGATTCTCATTCGTCAAATGGTAAGGTCTATAATCGACCACGTCCCTAGCCAACTTTCCTATTAAATGTCGAGATCACCTAATAGATTTACCCCATTAACCAGTCCTGATGGAAAAATGAGATCCAAGTTGCGTCTATAGGGTTAATGATGAATAGAAGTTATTACAAAACTTGCCAGCTAAGACCGGGTATAATTTTTTGTGAACCCAATGTAGGACGCATTGTTTCCCAGAGAGAACTTAGCAATCTATGAATTCTTAATCATGAGAAAACCTCTGTAACCCCTCGACCCTCATTTGCAATCCCCAAACCCTGTTTCACCTTTGGAATTTGATGATAGTTCAGACTCACCATGCCGAGAGCTACAGGGAGAAGAAGTACCAAATGAGCCTTGTGACCCCCAGGTCGAGATCATGGGCAATGCCAAAGGGAAGGTTGATCAAGTCAAGATCCTTGACCTTGACCTGACAGACCAGGTTTTGTTCCCTTAGATGAACATTGATGTCTTCTGGAGTGTCGCTCCAGATGATTTGGAAGGCATGTAGTGTGTTGGAACAGGGGCAGAGCCATGGTTCAACTCTAAGAGAACACCAACAAGCCCTAGCTACTATCCCTTTCGGCTACATCTGCGATGCAGATGTTATCTCACCCAAAGAAGCTATGGGGGGGTTGTAGGACATAGATGTCTACAACCAAGGGAAATATCAAGTGGATCGAATACTAGACGATACATCATGCATATATGACTTACTAGCTTAGATCTATTCCACACATCTATCAGATCTACCACAGTAATGCAATAGCAGTATATCAAATGACAAGAATAGAGAATCAATCACACACGACATAGAATATACGTGGTTCACCCTCTCTCTAGGGATACGTCCACAGAACTATGCTTTATAATATATTAAGATGAAGCATATAGTTCTTGTCTGCACTCTTAGCTAGGAGATCTTCTTTCTTCTTCTCTCTAGATCCTCGTTCCCTATGCACCCAGCTGCAAGGTTGATCTTCGCACCCAGCTGATGATATTACAATACAGAAGGCTCTTGAACTCAACACTTCTCTCCCTCACACAATAGTCCTTACTCGATCACACAACAACAATCACAACACCAACAATAGTAACAACAATGCCAACAACCCATCCCAGGTCCTCTTGACCTCTATTTATCCATTACAATAGCTCACCAACATCCTTAGGTCAAAACCTAGGTGTCAAAACCCTAGATGCCAAAACCCTAGGTGTCTAAAACCCTAGGTCAACTTGATCCATGTTTTCAAGTGTTCGCCAGACTATATTTGCTTCCTTATCGCGCGATGCTCCAAAGCATATAATGGTATATTTTTCCTCTTTATGAGTTGTCCACAATCCTTCTTTCTTACTAATCTGTCATTCTCGATCTCCTTATCCAATGACTTGCTTCCTTTTACTTTTTTTTGTCTTTTCTTCTCTTTTTATCACTTCGACCCAGTAACAGCCACTATATCTTTCACGAAGTTTGCATTCTTCCTTTTATTCCTTGTTCTTCGCTTACTTCCATAATCAATGTCCAACATCCCCCCAACACTCACCTGTGACTCATCCTGAGGCACTTCAGATCTGATCTTTTTGTTTTACTTCAACTTCAGACTGCACAGTGCAGCCTTTTATTTCTACTCTGTGCCTCCTCTCCTTCCCTTATGAAGACTATATTTTCTGTGTCTTGTACCTAGTTTCAACTACACCTGGTACCTATACCCTTTTCCTTATGCTTTTACTTATAACTGCGAGGTAGCTAGTTGTCATAATACAATTTCAACTGGCTCTCATTCACCAATCCTTCCTTCCATTCTCCCTTCAAATTATTCAACTATGAAACTCCTCCTTCTGTAACATAGGTGACCTCATATGGCCCGAGCCAATGTGTTATGAATTTTACAATATGTTTTATGCACTTACTGTCGTATACCAGTACTAGATCACCTTGTCTAAATGCCTTCTTCTTGATGTACCTTTCATGATAGGCCTTCTCTCTTGCCTTCTGTACTTATTGATGAAATCCTGCAATAATTATGTCTTCCTCTAATTCAACCAATTGTGCAAGACTCTCTTGAACAAATCTAGTGTCATCCATATCTATAAAGGTAGCAATTCTTAGGCTTGGTACCAAATATTCCATTGGGAAAATGGCTTCAAGACCATATACTAACTTAAAAGGGGTCTGCATTGTTAGCTTCTTGCAAATGGTTCTATAGGCCCACAGTACTGCTGGTACTCTTAAATCCCAGTCATCCCTATTCACACTGCAAATATTTGTCAGTGTTGTTTCCAAGATCTTGTCGAATGCTTCCACTGTCCCATTTGCTTGTGGATGGTAAGGTGTGCTCTTCTAGTGATGGAATGCAAATTCCTCGATCAATGCTTCAACAATATTATTTAAGAAATGTGTGACTTGATCTCTCATAAGTATCTTTGGGCATCCAAACCTGGTTATGATGTCATCAAATATTAATAACACAATTGTAGTTTCACTACAGTCCTTGACTGCTCTTACTTCAGCCCATCTGGTCAAGTACTATGTTGTTGTAATGATGTACCTTTCTCCTGTGCACTTTTATGGTGGGTTTATAGGTCCCGGAAAGTCAATGTCCCATTTCTCAAATGCTTGTAGGGTCAACTGTGGTGCTAGTGGAATTTCATATCTTTTGGATGGTTTCCCAACTCTTTTTCATACATCGTAGGCTCTGTAATAGTCTTTAGCATCTTTGTGTAAGAAAGGCCACCAAAGGCCAACTCTAAGCACCTTTTGCACGATTTCTTTCCCTGCATAGTGTCCTCCTACGATGCCTTCATGGGATTTCATGAGGATCATCGGTTGTTCTTCCTCCATAACACATCTTCTCAATATCTCATCAGGTCCCATCTTGTAGAGTTGTCCAACTATAAGTGAAAAGTCTGCAACGTGCACTACTAGTTGTTTCTTCTGTGAAATTGTATATTCATTAGGTGCCATTCCTGTTTATAGGAACTGGACTATTTCTGTGAAGTGGTCATCAATATTTCTAATGGCCCGCAACTATGTGTCTGATAGTGTATCCTCCAAAATAGTGGGCTCTTCTCCATGTTCCAACCTTGGTAAGTGGTCAGGACCTTTGTTCATTCTTCTTGGATTTACTATGATCACAAAGTCATATTATTGAAATAGAAGAATCCATATGCATATTCTCCCCCCCAACACTGGCTTGTTGACTAGGTATTTCAGCACGGAGTGATCAATAAACATTTTAAATTGTCCTCCCAACAAGTAGTGGTGAAATTTCTGTAGTGCATACACCATGGCTAACCTATTTTGCTCGGTAGTGGTGTAATTGATCTTAGAAGCTGATAGCTTCCTGCTGGAAAAGGATAATGGATGGTCAATATCTCCTTCCCCAGGTTGTGCTAACACTGCTCCTAAAACAATATAAGACACATCGACATGCACATGAAACTCCTTGCTCCAACCTGGAAAAACTAGAATAGGCAGAGTAACCATTTTCTGTTTTAGTGTGTCAAAGCTCTATTGGCACTCTTCTTCCCAACTAAAATGATAGTCTTTCTTCAAAAGATTCTCCATGGGTGTTGTAATATGGGTGTATCCTTTAATGAACTTCCTATAATATCCTGTATGTCCCAGCGCAGTGCATAGTTGTTTGACTAAAGTAGGAGGGGGTAGATCAACTATAATTGAAATTTTAGATGGATCGACTAACAATCTATTCTTGCATACAATATGACCTAACAACACTCCAAATGGTGAGAATAAGATGCATTTCTTCATATTCAAGGCAATTTGACACTGTCTGCATTTGTCCAACATTAGTCTTAGACATTCAATATGATTTTTCAATAAACTAAAAACAGTCCAATCATCAAAATATGCTTCTAGAAATTTATGCAGAAACTCCTTGAATGCTTCGATCACCACCCTGGAAAAGATGAATGGGGAATTCTTCAATCCAAATGGCATCACTGTATACTGATAGAACCCCCATTCTATGACAAATGTGGTATTGTGGAAATCTTCCTTGGCAATTCGGATCTGATGGTATCTTGAGAATCCATCTGTAAAAGAATATACTTCCTGGCCTCCCACATTATATAACACTTCGTCAGTGAATGGCGTAGGGAAGGGGTCATGCAAATAGACATCATTCAGCTTCCTGAGATCTACACAGATCCAAATTTTTCCTATCTTCTTGTCATGTACCACCATAGGTATAATCCCAGCTTCCAACATTCTGTCAAGCTCAATCTTCACTTTCTCCTTATATTTAGGGTTCAGTCTGTAGGGTCTCTATTTGACTGGTCATGCATTTGGTTTCAAAGGGATCCTCATCTCTCACATAGGCCCTTTAATTCCCTTCATATTAGTGAACTTGGTTGGAAACAAGTCCTGATATTCATGCAATAATTTTGTAATCCTATCAATCGTAGCAACATCCCAATAATCTCCAACATTTGTAAGTTTCGGTGTCTGTTCTATTCCAATATTGACCTTCTTAATCTTGAATGACTTTCCAATGAATGGTAACTCAAATCCTGGTCCTTCTACATCTCTTTGTCCTTCTATTTCTACGATGTTCACCTTTCTTGGATCATCGCCTTCATCAGCATTGATGTTGTAACAGCCTTGCAGTTTCTGGAGAGGCATAGTCCATTCATCCTCTTCTTTCTCCAAAGGGAGGTTATATGCCTACTTGAATACTTTCTGTCTTATAATATGTAGTTCTTGATCTATTGAAGGATATTGAATTTCAAATAAGAAGGTGGTTACAAAATTCTGATTCATACCTTCCCAATCTGTAGTGATGAGGTGCAACTCTGCTTGAAGGTACCAGTTGATAGGTGTCGTGTCGAGTGTGTTAATGAATTTGTACACCCACTTCTCTTGAGGAATTTTGCTCCAAGCTACTTTGCAACTTCACACATGGTCCTTTGGGCAACTTTGACCTATGTATCGAACTTCGTAGCCTTCTACTTGTGTTGAGAATCATGCTATCATCAAGGTACAACATTGTACCCATTCTGTAAAGTTGTTTTTGTGTGTCCCCCACCATCTTGTTAGGGTTTCTTTTACCACCTCATCCATCGCCAACAAGATTTGTTGCATTGGTACACTTTCTTCAAAGTTCGACAAGAAGGTTTCTAAAGGATTTAGACCATCAAAGGTGGGTAAGTTACTTACTATTGTGTCGATCCAGTGAACTTCTCTGGTTAATATAGCACATATTCTTGTATATACTTCATACATTTTATTCTTCTAGTTTTCCAGTGCTTCTTTTGATTCTAATGAACATGCGTTGTCACTCCACCAGCTTAGGTTTCCATCGGCCATAGGATTAATGTAATCCTATTGTCTGGTTGTTAATTTGTATATGTTTTCCAGTTCATATGCGTGGTATTCTTCTCTGATGGGCTCTTTGTATCACTGACCTTCATCTAGATCTAAAGGTGCAATGACCCTAAGGCCATCTCTTTCAAACGTCATATGTATTTTCTTTAAATCAATCACAGTGGAATTATTGAAATCCCAATCAATTCCTAACAACACAGGGTAAGGATAGCTATCATCAACTATCTCAATTACCTAAAAATATGAAAACATTGTTACTTCATCGATGTCCATAGGGACATTCTCCAATCATCCAAAGGGGCTGACAGATTGTTGATTAGACATCCTGAGCCTGATAGGGGAATAGATCAAATTCAGTTTTCCCATCAGTACCCAAGTTTTCTTTGTCATGACATTGACCTCCGACCCTAAGTTGAGGACCACATAGTCTATATCATACTCGCCTATTTGAGCATTCAAATGTAATTCCTTATTTGTCCTTCTCTTCTTAGCGATTTGGTGTATTGCCCTATTCAGTAAGGGGTCTATATTTCATATCTCATACTGTCTGATTAAATTTTGTATCTCTTGTACAGTACTCTCATCCTGAATCAACTTAATACAAGTATATAGAAATTCCATGAGCTTGCTTACCTCTTTACCTTCTCTTGGTGAAGCAGACTGATCAAATGCCCGAGGCATCCCATATTATTTCACTTTTGGTCATGTATTTGATGAAGAAACTTGGTCTCCTTTGAACTCTTTTCTTGCCTCCTCAAATATTTGTCTTTCTTTCTTTGCATCAAAGGTTTGGGTCTTCTCTGCAACTTTCCTGATTCCTGAGTCTTCTATAGTCTTTCCTTGGATCAGTCTATCTCTTCCTGAAACAATGCCTCCTCTAGTGATAACAACGACTATAGGGTCTTCTCCATGAATTTCATCGTATATCAGTTTCACTTGCGGGTTTTTCTAAGGTCCTCGTCTTTCCTGAAGCTTAGCCAACAATGTTGGACATTCCTGAATAGCATGCTTGAAAGAGTTGCAATAGTTGTAAGTAGTACAAGAGTTCTGACAGTCCCTTGCCAAGTGTCCTAGCTGTGTGCAGTTATAACAAATGATATGTCCTCGACCTCAATGCATACCTCCTCCTCCTCCTCCTCCTCCTCTGAATCCACCATGAGGATTGAAGTTTCCTCTCCCATGGGAGTTATATTGCGTAGTGTTTTTATCTTCCTGTACTTCACCTTGAATTTTGCATATGTCTCTTGATATTTCATGCATGAGATCGTAAGCCCTAAAATCCATATCATCATGTCCCATGGACTTACAAAACGTGAAATATAGATTTTTGGGTGTTTGAACATACTTTTTCATGTAATAGAACTCACTAGGGTGATGTCTATTTTGTCATACCTCGCACCAGTGCAAGGTGACTTGCTTCAAAGGGCTCGGATCTCCAGAGGCCAATTATTCATGGAATAGTGGAGAGTGTTCCTTGTCATGAGCTTCTAATCTACATCTGACACACCATATGTCTTCTCTCTTATCTTTTCCCTTGTAGTTTTTCATATCTTTGACCTGCAGAGACAAACTAGTTAGCTGACTCAAGATCTGACTCATACCTGAGTTGGATTCTCCCATAGGGGTTGATTCTAGCTTCATGGCGATTTCCAGCACCTCGGCCCGCAAAGCAATATTCTATTGCATCAAAGGAACTCTGATGTGTGGTAACAAGGCATAAATGAATCACTCTTTTTTCTGCTCATCTGGGATCTGAAAGTCAATCGACCTATTAAGGTCTTAAATCTATGGTCGAATTCTGAGACAGGATTGACTACCTTCTGCTTGATCTCTTTCAGCTCTATAATACATTGTGACTCCGACTTGGGTTTATTGAACTCTGCAGTCAATGCATTCTTGATCTCATTTAGTGTCTTAGGTTGTGCAAGTCCTTGGACAAGCTTCATGTACTAGCTTAGTGCGCAATCTCGAAGGGATAAACTGGGTTAGTACTAAAATGGGTTCTTTTAACAGCTTCATTGGTGACATTTTTAATATTCCATATGACTTCACATAGGAACCAGTGCTGATCAGGGTCTTTAGACCCATATCCCCTAAAGATATGGAGCCTCATCTCATCTTCCATATATCTCCCTAGGTTTCCTGTCTGAGTATGTGATGGAATACTAGTGACAGTGCTCTAAACACTCTGGTGAATTGGATTACTCTAATTGCTTAAAGTTTCTGAGACAACAGGGGGATTAATAATACTTACCTCGATATTCTACGCAGTTCCTAAAGTTTTTGGCTCGTCTCGACGAGGTTCTTTATCTTTCTCTTCCTCTTCCCTGGCGGGTTCTGAATGGTCTTCATCCACCAGGTCTGCCTCTTCTCCACTGTAGAAACCCTCATCCCCATAGCTCTGCTTGAATAAGTCTGCAAGATGAACTTCTCTAAATGATCTCCCACTATGCGTATGTCTAGCCTCTATGTCGTTTTCGTTGTTCGAATTCTTGAACATTAGATTTTCCAAATCCAACCAATCTATTGTACATTGAATACGTTCTTCTCATGCAACAACATCTTGATCCTCAACTTCAGAAAATGTAAAAATTTTCCTCTGGGTCCCTTGAAGAAATATCTCTCATCTTGGCTATGTGACTCTACTCTTTCAACAGAAAACTCAGTGATGTACCCTCCAATGATGTTATCAAACCAGTGATCTACTTTTCGTGACATGACGTTGTCAAATCTCTTTACCTTTTTGATCAATGACGACGTAAAAAATACATGAGTTTTAGATCTGATCTCAAACTGGGTATCTGCTAACCTAGATAACCACTCATATAGCTCCTAATGGATTCCTCCAAATAAAATCTCTTGTATATTAGTAAAGATATATCTCTCCAACCAATCCTTTGTACTAAGAGTAGGGTTCTTGTTCTGGGCTTCAAAGAAGTCCTTTTCTTCGTCCTCTATCCACTTTTGAATTTATGTCTTTGATGGAAACCACCTTGACATTCCCTCAAGAATATTCTGGTCCTGGCCATGGAACCATTTGTTGGCACAGGGGCAGACCTAGGATTTAGCTCCAAGAGTGCACCAACAAGCCCTAGTTACTGGCCCTTTTGGCTACACCTACGAAGCATATGCACTCTCACCCGAAGCAGATATGGGGGGGTTGTAGGACATATATTTCTACAACCAAGGGGAATATCAAGTGGATCGAATACTATACGGTACAACATGCATATATCACTTACCAGCTTAGATCTATTCCACACATCTATCAGATCTACCAGAGTAATGCAGTAGAAGTATATAAAATGACAAGAAAAGAGCATAAATCACACACAACATAGAATATACATGGTTCACCCTCTCTCTAGGGCTACGCCCAAAGAACTATGCTTTATAATGTATTAATATGAAGCATACAGTTCTTGTCTGCACTCTTAGCTAGCATATCTTCTTTCTTCTTCTCTCTATCTCCTCCCTCCCTGTGCACCCATCTACAGGATTGATCTTCACACCCAACTGAAGATCTTACAATGCAGAAGGCTCTCATACTCAACACTTATCTCCCTCACACAATATTTCTTACTCGATCACACAACAACAATCACAACACCAACAATAGTAACAACAATGATAACAACCCATCCTAGGTCCTATTGACCTGTATTTATACATTACAATAGCTCACCAACATCCTTAGGTTGAAACCTAGGTGTCAAAACCCTAGATGCCAAAACCCTAGGTGTGTAAAACCCTAGGTCAACTTGACCTACATTTTCAGGGCTTCGCCAGCCTGTCTTTCCTTCCTTCTCACGTGGTGCTCCAAAGCATCTAATGGTGGATTTTTCTACTTGCTGAGTTGTTCACGATACTTCTTTCTTACTGATATGTCATCCTCGATCTCCTCATACAACGACTTGCTTCCTTTTACTTCGCTCTGTCTTTTCTTCTCTTTTTCTCTCTTCGACCAAGTAACAGTCACTATATCTTCTGCGAAGTTCGCATTTTGCCTTTTCTTCCTTGTTATTCGCTTACTTCCATAACCAAGGGCCAAAATATCTTGTACCAAATCCAATGTTCATAAATATTTTCATATCTACCATCATGAACCTTAGGGATTTACTAGTTTTTAGCACCACTGGAGATGTTTCGAGGTGTACCAAGTTTCTGATCAGTAGGGTACATGACAGAAGCCTGTGGTTGGATAAGATATATCCAATTCATGCAGAGGAAATCCACCAACTTAATGGACTGTCCATCAAAGGTGAGGACGTGTCCAAAGGTTTCCAAGGTCCCAGAAAGCATGGAAATAAGAAGGAGGAACCTAGTCTATATGAGTGGTTTCATACGAAGAGAGGGGGGCGCACAACCAACATCGACCCCATACAACCCGAGACAGTCAGGACCAGTTTCTATATAATTAATATCAAGGTAATGAGGTCTTATTACAAAGGAGAGTGTACACTGGATGCTATATCAGTGCCATATTTTTGTGCCAATGGCGTTGTCTTCATCTAGTGCAACTATTTACTGGAGGAACTCCTGGTGGCCTACGAGGAAGCACAGGAGAAGGGTGGTACTTTCACCTATGACTACTTGTTTCTTGCATTTGCAATGCTGAAGTGGGCACCACCTGTCAGAAGACCATTGTCACCAATAGATAAGGGGTGACTAGAAAAAAAGGTTCGAGCCTTGGCACTCAAGATCGGACTCAAAGAACACAACATTATCCAAATGGTACAACATGTTTCTTGACACAACTCAGAGTTGCGCATTCCATAGGAATTTCTCAACTAAAAAACATGAAACATTGCATTTAGCATGAACTTCCACCATACATTCATGTGGCCAAGGTATGCCAACAGAGAGGACTTCCACTCGTGCATGATTTCATTCTACTTGGATGAGAAGGCCTTCGATAAGGAGGTTATGTCATGTACTGGAGTCAAACACAACACATGCAAGTCGGGGATGCATTACTTTTTGCCTATAGATCCATTGAAGAAGAGGGGTCAAGAGGTAGGGGTAGGACTCAGCTTAGGCCCGGAGGTACAAAAGAAAGAATCCTTGACATAGATGGAATCTGACGAGGAGGAAGAGACACAACCACTAGAGCGCAAGAAGAGAAAATTACCTATGTTCCCGCAGATTCCAGATAAAGCTATGTTGATAGGTAAGGATGTCAATGAAATTATGAGTGTTTCATTCATCACAGAGCCAATGACCAAGAAACCCAGGATGGGGATCTCCCCAATCAATTTTCTGAACCCCCAACCCATTTCATCGACCATTCCTCGCACTCTCTGAGCATCTCAAGCAACCCATATTATAGACATATAAGATGACCCTAAGCTTGACACCACTCCACCCACCACTATCATCACTGAGAAACCTCCATCACCAACACAACCCCAATCACCACATCTAGAAATCGACATTCCATCCCAAACCATTGACCCAAAACCCATGCATCTCGATCCCCTAGAGATACCTGAGAAGAGTCCAAAAATCCCTGGTTCAAACCCAGAAGTACCCGAATAGAGGCTACAACTGACTGACCCAAACCTTGAATCCCAGGACCAATAGATCATACCCTTTTTGTCGATTTAGGACACTTAATCTTCAATGGAGATGCAAGAAGGACCGAAGCTGTAATTCCTAAGTCCATGACGCACTTCCTCAATGATCAAGGTTGGGGTGTTATTGAATGTGCAACCCCGGTGGCTGAGGTCCACAAAGAGGCGGAGATAATAGAGGTTCATAAGGAACCTAAGATGGCCCCAGGACAAAGAGAAATATTGGTACAAGAATATATGGACCTAGTCCTCCAAAACCCTCACCAGTGGACAGAGTTGTTGCAACTCTGCTTGGCCAGAGAAGACATTCTAATGTTCTCGCTGTCAGCATTGAGGTTGTGGCTTGCGCCAAGACGATGTATGGGATAAGAGGAGGTGGAGACACCTTTTGAGTGTTCAAAAAACAATGGAATTCCACTACAAGTCTGAGTACCCATGGAATCCATGCCTTCTTTCGCTAACCTTACACAGTGGCCAACCACACAACTAGTCAGAATGATCAGGGCCTCAACTGATCAACTGGAGCAGAGGCTCTAGCAGGCCGAAAGGACTACATAGTTTGCAAGGGAGGAATAACTCCTTGTTCAAGCACTCAGTACATAGGAACAATATGCCAAGATCCAAGCAGAGAAGAAATAGGAAGGAGTCCAGGAAAAGCTTGTTGAATCCTGGCCAGAAATAAGGAAAGTATCACCACAACTACCAGAGTCCAGTGCTATAAGAGAACCCAAACATCAGATTGAGATACTCCAGGGAGCATGGTCATAGATGGCCATTCACGCAGAGAATTTGGAAGTGCAGTTGCGACAGAGTCAGCAAGAAGCAAAGAAACAACCTCAGAAGCTAAAGGAGCACTACACAAGTGCATAGTTGAGTGCAGAAAGATATTTCGCGAAGTCAATGACTGGATGGGAATTATCGCAAGGAACAACCAAACTCTAGAGGACATGCATGCAAGAATACAGTTTCTAAATGAGGAATCTGTAGTCACTAGGGATCTGCTAGAGCAATAGGAGAAAGTTTATCAAATCCAGCAAGCAAAAAATGAACGCAATGCTCTATTTGAAGTGTAATTCGTAGCCAAGAAGGAGCTTCATAAATTTCGACTTGTCATTCAGACAGTGTATATGAAAATGCATCAAGTATATGCTACATCCGACTATGAATGGAACTATATGGTCGAATCCAAGCCCTAAGGATATATCACAAATATGACTCAACAGTTTGTAGTTGAGGCCTCACTCCTTGCCAGGATGTGGCAGGATAAAATCAAGAATTTCTAGGAAGTTAGGAAGAAGGCCTTAGAGTTGGTTCCAGACTTGGGCCCTTCGTTTGAAGAGGAATAAAAAGATAAAGTGCAAGAAGAAGGTGAAAATAAAGCATAGAAGGAGGACAAGGGAAAGGAATAGGCACTCCTAGAGGCCACGAAAAAGCCAAGTACTTGACTCAAGGGTGATTCAAGGATTGTGGTCGGAGCCTGTTGGGCCCTTCATTTTTGTGTTTGAAGATGCGTAAGAAGGACTACAGTCCCAATTTTTGTCAAACACAAGTTGCACAAGCTACAAAAGATTTGGAAAATGGAGCAAAAAGAAACATAAATCGTTTGCAGAAAGGGACACTACAACACTAGAAAAGAAAAATAAGTTACAATAGAACAAGATATGTGTGCGATCCCAAATCCAGAAGATCCCACTCAACCTATATATGAGATGCATACAATTGTAAAAGGGTTCGTTTTTTAGCTATTATGGTTGGGTTGACTATTGTGGCTGGGTGTAGTTGAGAAAAAGGTTATGTAAATGTAATTGGTATATAGTTCTAGGAAAAAGGGTAGATAGAGCTCTATGACATGGGTCTAGAGGTAGAAGTTTGTAACAAAGTACTAATTTGTATCTCTTAGATTGTATCTAAGAAGCTTTGATGATAATAGATGAAGAAGGACCTAAAATTTTGAAATATATTGTGTCATTCTATGTTTATACTTATGAATCGTCTCTTTGCAATACTTCTTTATGCTTGATAAGATCAATATGATATCTCTGTCTACAAATTCTTTCTCAACTTCAGTATCATTAGTTCTAGTATGAATGAGATTCAATATGTTCTATTGTTAGTTCCAGTATAGTTAGTCTATCTTGTGCAAGATCATGTTGAATCTTGAAGGTTTTGGAAACCCACCTAAGTATTCTCCTAGCCCTTCCCTATATTTTTGTCTTGGTTTCACTTCGGGTGATACCTCTTCTCTTCGGAAGAGATGAAAATTCCAGCGCTCTAGACTACTCAATGTCTTTTTTTGGCAACCTGAGAAGGACCCTGGTATGATCAATTCCGCGCCAACAACATGGGTGCCATAGTTAGAAACTTTGTGCCATTTGGTTACCATGCAAATATTATTCCATAAAGACAGGGGTCCCCTTATAGTTGCAATATAAATTTGCGTTCGAGCCTCATATTATTACTCATAACATTCTAACCTATACCTATGGGACTTCCACCGAGTCTTGGTTAAGCTCTTTTCTGACTCCATTAATAAAGAAAAAATATTGTCGAGGGAACTTGTCTCTTTCACACTCGTTAATTGGATTTGTGATCCAGATGGATATCAGTGGCCACCCACCTTTTCCAACTGGCTCAAAACAGTTTTCTGACATTTTTGGCAATTTACTATTTTTAGTAGTTTTTACTTCCGGGGCCATTTTGAGGGCCTA
>SNQJ01S0040486.1:72928-85434 GCA_010110895.2 Picea sitchensis | reverse complement strand
TGCAAAAGTTACGACCCCGGGAAGTTGATGTACTAGCTTACCCAAACGGGGCCCACATGACTTTTGGCGCTTCATCTCCTAGGGTTAGGTTTTTGGATGTCTAGGTTTTTTGGCATTCTTGATTATTGTAAAAATGCCTTTAGAGCCTCATTGTAACCTTCTTCTTGTGAATGCGTGCTTTCATCACATCTCTTCTCAGAGATAAGCCGCCACCATTCCAGCAAGCTTGTTCCCGCTGCATTTTACAGTTTCAGCTTATTTCGTTATTGAATAGAAAACTAGTTTTATTGTATCTCTATTATTTTGTGTTAAGCACCTGTTAATAATCTGTATTAATTTTGTTCTGCTCATAAAATCTGGATCAATTTGAAAGGATGTCTATTTTGTGTAAGTTAAACACTTTTTTGAACCAATTAGACTAATTTCGAAAAAGGAATAATCTAGTCACTAGTGGCTAGATAAGTTCTCCTAGGTATTTCTTTATACTTTTTCGGGCCTAGGGGACTAAAATTTTGAAAAAGGACATTCTTTGGTGTTAATTTGTAATTTCACTCCATTATCCTACTTGCAGTATTGAGCCTATTGTTGGTTCCCTCTTTCTCTCCATAAGCCTATTATCTCAGCAGTTTTCATCATCATCCAAGAAGAGCCTTGTTTATATAATTTGCATCTTGACACCATGTACCATATGAGGAAACATTCCCCCGAGTGTCCATATCCTGCATGCACCTCCTTGCATTGAGCATAGCTATGTTCCACTGTTGGAACTAGTTACTTACTTGTGACACTCGTTTCCTCCTCTGCATCATAACATTCATGTGTCTATGAAAAAAATAAAAAATACAGGCAAGAAAAGGGTATTATCTCATCTTGGTAGCAGTCATGTCACCTTTGAACAAAGAAAAAACTTTTGAGTCCACTTTTCATCCAAATTTTGGGTTTAGCACGACCTTAATAAGATAGTCTCATTACTTAGAGTTTATTCATCCCACTAGTTACTCTCCCAATCCTTATGGAGAGTTTTATTGGTGCCTCTTTCATCACAAAGTTTCATCATTGAGTCTATGCTGCAAGAGTCCCCCATATGTCTCATGTTGTTGTTCAAAGGATGTCTATAAGCATGTGTCAACCATTTCTTAGAACTCTTGACTTTTCATGTCGGCCATACCCTCAGTGTGTCTCAAAATTAAATGAAGTTGTAGTCCTACCATGCACCCGGGTTCTACTTTCCTTATGGGTAGGTAACCTTGAACCCAACAGTTGGCATCTCCTCATTGCTCATTGAATGGGGGGTTTCCCTTGTGTTCGATGACAAGAAATATATTCACACATTGGGATTCATGCAGTTCCTTGGATTCCATTATCCTTATTGGTGGTTTCCTTGCCTTTGTCGACAATTTTCATTATTGGTTCTTATTCAGAGGGTATTTTTCATGCACTGCTTGCATTTGGTGCATGCAAAAGAAGCACAAGGTCATTGGTTCATGAAAATTTTCTCCATCCAAGTTCCTCCAAATCATCAATACATTGATGTGCACCTCATGTTGAATGATGAGAGATGCCTTCATTCTCTCCTTTCAGTGGGTCTCCTTCCATCGAATTCAGCTCATCTATTCTATAAATGAGGCCTAGAGTCCTATGAGTACCTAGAGGCTTGTAGTCATCAGTGGAAGGTTATCTCTCCATCGACAGTTGTAAATACATCAATGTCTCCTGATCGATGGATTCTTCAAGTGTTCGACCTCAACACCTTTATTCACACTTGTAGGAATGTACTCGGTTCCTTGATGCCTACTTTCATTATCAGTAGGTTTTCTCGCGTTTGTTAATAGTATACCTTAATGATCGATAATCAAATGAACTCTCATTGTGTTTGAACTCAATTCCTTTATTCACATTATGTTGAATTGCACCTTTGGCGGATCATGTAGACTACTTGAAGACATTAGTTCATAGTCACATATTTCTTGAGTTGTTGCTATCATTCATTGGACAAGTATCTATATGACTTCAGTGATCATGGGAGATCATATTGTACTCCATTTCATACAGATATCTTCAGATTGATTTTGAGATTGTTTTTCACTGGGCCTTGTTCATGACTATGATAGCATATATCATGTATATACTTTGTATTTCCTATTCATGGCCATGAACAATTGTTTCGTATATTTCCACATGGATCTATAGTGTAATTCAAATTGGAATCCATGTGTACAAAGTCATTATGGATTGTAATATTCTCATGAGAAACTAGTTCATCTAGCCGGGTCTCCATTACTCCACTTATGGGAATTATAATGTATTACGTCCATCACAGTTACCCCTCTAACCTCACACATTAGGGGGCATCTATTATAGAAAGATTTTCCTCACCCCATGCAAATTGCTCAGAAGGTCTTTTCCATTTCCCTATGCACACTTGAAGTCCCTTTTTGCAATTCCCAGAGGTAAAAATAATATTTTTCTAGATATACGCACCCTAACATCTATACAACATGTGTATACATAGATTTCACCATTACATCCTGCATACATCGGGTTTTGTGCCAAAAATTAAAAAATGGTGTCGAGTTTCTATGTCACATCATGACATCCATGATCCTTGACCTTCCATATACTAAAAAAACTCTAAATCAACCCTTCATTTCCATTTGAATACTATAAATGGGCCATATCCAAGCTATGGAAAGAAGACAAGAATTCAAATTTTGAGAGAAACGTTACTCTGGATAAATTATTCACTTCATATTGAGTTTCCATTGCTTTGCCCTTTTATGTCTTAACATATTGTTCATCCCCCAAGCTCTTCCCTATTTTATGGATAACTTCATTGTCTCTCTTATATGATCTTGCCTTTGGTGCAGGATTGAAGTGGTGGAGGCCCATCTAGAAGGGACTTAGTTTCTTGGTTCTGAGACGTGCCAACATAGAAGTTTGTCATTCTTACACTTTTTTTGATCATATTTTAATAGAAATACTCTTTTCTCATTTAATTAATGTCTTGCAAATATTTGAGTTGTTATTACATGGGCATATTTGTTTTGAATATTTATGGATTATGATGTTATATGTGCTAACTTTATATATTGTCACCATATTCTTGCGTATCTTGGTTGTTCACGACAAGTTGCAGGTGTGTAGCTTTGAGTCGAGTTCTCAACATTGGTCTTCATTGAACATTCGGATGAGGTAGGATATTTATCATGTCTTGTTAGCATGTTTGTTTATATATCACACTTGAGATTAGATTTGATTTCTGCAGTAATTCCATCTGTTGTGGTTTACCCCATGGCATAGAGTGATTTTCCTTATAACAACACCGTCAAAAAATAGACGTCCATTGAGTCTGACATGCGACATTGTGGACCCGTAGTGGACGTTTAAAGACCAATGAGTGGCCTATATCTCCGATGATTATGCTATATCAATGACTGGAGGGATGTTGCACGGTACATTGGAAGAGGATTGTCAACTGCAACAAGGGATGTCTTACATGTGACATCACAGGACCCATAGTGGACGTCACAAGACTGACGAGGGGCTTATATGTATGACTTATGATATATCAGTGATAGAGGGGACATTGCACGATATGTCAGAAGAGGAACATTGGACTACCTATGTGAGATTTATATCTCTGATGTTTATGCTATATCAACGACAGGAGGGACGTCAAAAGACCGACGACCTGTTGGTATTTAAAAAAAAAATAACAAACAAACAAAATAGTGTGGGTGGCCCATCCCATTGATGTTGGAAATGCTCTTCCTGCTACTCTTCTAGAGCATTGATGTTGGAAATGCTCTAACAGCTGAAGCACATCATGACTCTTCCTACTACACTGTAGATGAAATTCACAGGTCAGCTGATAGTGGAAGTACCTTTCTATCAAATGGAAATACAATAGGTATCCAATGTAGTATTTTCATAGTTGTAAATGATAAATGCTATAGAATAATTTTTTTGTCACTGAAAGTTTTGTGTTAAATGTATTGACAACCAAAATTTATGACAACACATCTCAAACTGATGAATTATGATCCTACCAAATTGTTGTTGTCTTAATATATCATTGAGAAAGCCTGATTTAGTTTTGAAATGACAATATTACATTTTCTATATGCCATTCTTTTCCATATGGAATTTGGATTTATCTGGAGAAAGTTACAGATGAACGAACACATGGTACTCCTTTAAAGTGGTGATTCAAGAATCCCTGCTCTGATACCTCTTGGTATGAATCTAATTACGATTGAGATTTTGTCAGATAACACTATATGTTATAACTTTTGAATTTATTCATTAATTAATATAATCTTTTAAGATACAAATGTAACACCCCTACCATGACACTATAAATATTGATGCTCCAGGGAAAGGATCTCCTTGAGGGATATGACGAAATCATTTTTGAAGTAAATTTTTTATTCAATGAAATTATAATTTGTCGGGAGCTCAAGGGAAACGATTCCCTCGAGGGATATGATGAAATCATTTTGAAGTAAGATTCAAATTGGAAAGAGGCCAAGATTTTGATGTGAAATGGATCAGAGAAAAGATTAATTAATCTAATTGCTTCTAGGTTAAGTCTGAGAAAGGGGATCTTACTAACTTTATGAGTCTTGAGAAGTGGCACACACCCAACTACCTTCCACCATTATAGCAGGCTAAGTGCCCCAATAGACAAGTACCCCACAACGGAAGTGCATCACCTTGTCCCTTGCATTGAGCTCTATGGAAGCCAATCACCTATCACATTTACGATCCCATATCTCATATAAATACCTGACATGGGATGAGAAGGGGGATGCAACTCATATTGTGGATAAATTATATAGGATCAATACTCCTTGACATGCCAGAATGTCATTATCTGCCACAAGTGGGAGGGGTCATTTCATCAACTTGTGGGATATTCATCTTGTGTATGTAAGTATTAAGACCCTAGAGTGCATCCATTTTGTTGATGTAACTACATTTGTGAGAGGATGATAGTAGAATATGGCTACAATTTTTTTTTTTTGAGGACTGGGTTGAAGACCCAAATTGTGTAAAGGGTCAGGTGTAGAGCTGTGTGTGAAGGGTCATCTAGATAAAAGAACCAAGAATTCTGTGTTAAGGGTTGTGCCTGAAACAGGGTGTGAAAAATCAGGTTGGAATAGACCTAGAACTATGTCTGAATGGATGGAAAAAATGCCATAGCAGTAGTGATTCCTCTATCTTGAGCTATAGTAGTCTTCCAATTATCCTTACATGTTTTAACTTTTAAAATTGTGACTAGCTTTGTTGGTTCTCTTTTGATGAGTCTCCAAGACATCAAAATTAATTGTTGTAGATATACTTGCATCCCATGTACATAATTGAACATGAGATTATACAATGTAGTGAACAAAAACACATTTACTACTAAATAGGACACATTCAATCTGGCCTCTACAGTAAATGACTCAAATTCTAAATAAAATTGTAAGAAATTATGCTTAAGGTTAAATTCTACCAGAAACTAAAATTTATGGGGAAACACCAATGTGAAGGTGACCACTGGAATGAACTCCTAGTATTGAAATATAGACATAAACATGAGTGTAAATTGAATATCTCTTGAAGTGGTCTCATTATGTTTCAAAAAGTAGGTTTTTTCGAAAGAATGTTAGATGATGCATGCCAATGTGTGTCAGAAAGAGGTTGGTCAGTTGGAAGCATATTTTTACTCCATATTCATACGAGGTTAATAAATGTGCATATAATATATTGTCATGCATTGAGTTGTAATTCTCACTTTTCACTATAAAGGGATAAACACAAGTTGTCTCAAGTTAATAATGCCTACTAGTGTTTGAAACTATTTGATGTGGAAAAGAATAAGAAATATAAGATGATGGTCACTGAAATGAATCATGCAAAGAAATTTCCCTACCCTAGAAAATTAAAATACTAAGTTACCAGGATACGAATATAGATCTATCAAATTTTTGAAAATCCAGGAGCCAGATAAGGTGGGGATACATCAAGTACAAAAAAAATAATAGTATTTTTTTAAAATTTTAATAAACATATTCAAAGTTAAGAATCGAAACCATTCATGAATCACAACATTAGAACTAAAATCATTAGATATTTTCAACTAGAAACAACATTAGATATCGCTCACTCACACAATGTTCTCTTATTCACTCACTTAGGGACAATATCATCGATCGATATCGTTGCTCAATATTGGTCTCGTCTCTCATGTTCACTACTCACTAGGTGCAATATCACTCTCAATATGACTGCTCAAGATTGAGTGAATCTGAAAAAACAATGCTCAGTGTCTTGTGTTGGAATTGGGGCAAGGTTATCTTATAGAATATTTTAGGGGGCTTAGGGTTTTAACAAGTGGCCAAAAATACAAAAAACCAAAAAAAAAACTAAAACTACATCAAGTTTTCCTTGGGATCCATGCGTGGTGGTGTTGAGTGTTGCTAGATATGCCTCCAAAAATCATGAACCGCTTCTCAACTCTGTGGATATACGTAATTGAAATATCTGGTGGATCTGTATCTTAAAAAAGGATCTATGGATCTATATCTAAAACAGGGATCTGTGGATCCAAGGTTAGGTCCCTGTGGATTCGGTAATAGGTAAAATACATCGTGCAGAAGCCAAAAATAGGACTAAAGACCAAATTTATTGGAGTTGAAACTGAAATTAGAATTGGATGAGGGTTAGACTAGGATCAATCTAGATCTGGCCATTGAATTTCATTTTTGAATCGTTCTACTTAATATATATATATAAAACATGCAAATTATAATACTAAAATATGCATATTATTATATTCATTCACATAAATATAAATACAAACCATTAGACACCAACTATGAAAATTTTTCTCCTGTATATAGCCTGTAAAGGTGAAAATAGAAAAATGGCACATAGTGTGGTACATATATGAAACAAAATATGGAAACATAGAGGCTCTAAATGGCCTCTAGATTCCAATAAACATCATGTTAAAACCTATAGGATACAACAAATAATTTCATATCATCAAATTCATCTCCTATACTATGCTTCCTATCATCAATAGCACCCTCTGCATCCTCCTTTGGTGTGTGCCTCATTCCTCCACGAACATATCCAAATGATAAAAAATGATCAATGAGAGAGGTGTGAGGAAAATAGAAGGGGGGCTCATTATATAACTTCGTTTTAGGGTTTGGGAAGCACAGGGGGGATCCCTTATCTTTTTTTTCCCCTTCCTTGGAACCAATGTTGGTCCCAAATATTGGTTTGAAATGAGAACTGATTTGAACCATCCAATTTAGCTGATTCATTAGGAAAGTGATTGGTTTGACATCCAAATGAGTCGGTTTGGTACCAAATTGGATGAACAAGTCTGATTCATCAACATGTTTGGGGGCTAAAGGGTTTGGACTAGTGTAATTTGACTTGGCTAAGAATCACAAGTCTTGGTTGGGATGAGTACTTTCCTAAAACTTTCCCTTGAAACTCACCACTCACCAGACTCATGGGATATTTTCCATACTCACCAAGACTCTCCATATTGTTTGTGCACAAAATTTACTATATTTTAATTTTTTGTGTATTTGTTGATTCTTTTCCAGTCACTGAGTCTTGTTGAGTCCCAAGCCATCTGAGATTTTTTTGAGTCTGTGTGTGACAACATTTTTTACCTCATGCAACCGGCCTGTCTTGATATGGATTGTAAATATGATTTGGTATTCAATTGATATAGATGATATGAAAGAATAATAGAAAGAAAGATTTAGCTCAATATATGGATCTTAGGTTGAAGAAAAGAATGCTATGGAAATATTCATCCTACAAACAAAGAGTGTTATAGGACCAAGTTCTTGTTTGATAAAAAATCAAATTTTCCTACAATATCGAGACACCAATGGTAAAGTTGTCACTTTGGGAAACATAAATTCCCAATTATCCTTCAGAATAAAATGTGGAAAACAACCTAGAACCATAAGGGCACAAGCTATTGGATGGCCAAGTTATCGAGTAGTTAGAGAGAGATATTGTCAGTATCTAGTGGATAGAATCTTGGATATTCAACAAATTCATTGGTGAAATACTTTCATAAAGAAACAAACATTAAATGCATAGTACATTCAAAAAATGAATGAAGTTTCACATAGGATTAATGTCAAAAACACATTTCCTTACAGTCCTTTCTGATTTGTCTTGTTCCCCAAAATCCTACTTCTATGAATTGCATGCTTATACATATTTTGTTCCTGGGTATACTCCATGTTTCTACACATCATATTTGTTTGAAGAGACATAAATTTCAAACTTTATAACATTTGAAGTGTCATGATAGCATAGATAGAAATAGGAACTTGTTTCCTATACTTTATCTTTATGAAATATTTTTATCTACTAAGCTAGTATCACTTCCATGATTTCACATGATTTCTATGCTTTTTTTTCCAAGTCTTAAATTTTCAATAAGAGTTCCATGTGTTTGATACTAAGAAATGGAAGTCATCCTTGTTGTTTGAGTCTTACCTATGCATATTTTTCCAAGTCCTAACATTTTTATAAGAGTTTCATGTGTTTGATACTAAGAAGTGGAAGCACTTGTAAGAGGTATAGAACATATATAGAAGAAATATAGAACAAGAAAAGTACTAAACAGATGATATATCTCAATAAATTATCACATAGTGAACCCTACATTAATAAATAAAAAAATAAAAATTAATAACATTAAACATGACCTGAATTGATGGCTATATAAACTATGGTGAAAGGAGAAATCACACATGATCTGATGAACTGGTCGACATAGTTGGAATGGTTTCCCCCACGTGATCCTCTTTAGATATATGTCCCTTTGTTTGTCCTGAGCTTCCCTCACTCAATGAATAAAGATCTTAAAGTACCTTCCAAAATCATTCAACCCCCATAAATATCTACACAATAAATACAATTCATATTTGTAGCGCATTATTTACTCTAAGATGCATTTGTATGAGACTGACAGGACATACCTAAATGAGCTCCTCTTGGTTTCAAGAATATTTTATATGATCTACACGTCCAATATTGGATCAAACAACCTCCCCTGATTTGAATAAGCAACAACGAAGTCAACATTCACTTTGTTGTTGCTCTGTTCGATCGAGGGAGGCTTTCTCCAAGATTAAACGACTCCAATAAATTATTCTCCACTAAACAAGGCCAACCACGTGAAGGTGGAATATATTATGTCCCCTCCCCCCCTCTCACATAACTCTCAATTCCCCAATACCCAATCTATTTTCTATTAGAAAATATGCATTAAAAATATTCAAAATTGATAGAATGTGATTTTAAAGCTATGCAAGAAAGATAAGCTAAAATAACTACAAAAGATGTTTGATTTCAATTTTCTTTGAACATAAGATCTAACCATCTATATTTCATTTTTTTCCAACATGACTACAAAAACGTATTTCATAGAAAATAGATTATATAAATAGTTATTAAAATATTGTACATCATCATTTAGTTTTAGTCAGCCTCTTCTTCTTAGCTCTAAAATTCCTAAGTAGTTCATCAATATTAATGTCTTCATTCTCTGGTTTCTCTTCAAAATTTGAGTGTGCTTGTGTCCTCTCACGCAGAGCACACCTAGTTGCAGGGCATTTACGGGGTAATGGAGGCTACTGTGACAAGGAATCACCTACAAAAGAAAAAAATATAAAATTTAGATGGTCAATTTTTAAATATCATTTAACTAGTTTAGTAATATTAAAAAAAACATCTGCAATGTCATTATTTACCTAGTGCATTGGTCGGCACCATTGGAATGGTTTCACCTGTGTGCTCCTCTTCAAATATATGACCCTCAAGTACAACATTATCTGCCATTGAAACCAAAATAATTATAAGGAAAATAATAAATGTATAAGTAAAAAAGATTAGAAATACAAAATGTATAACTATGAAGTTATTAAGTATATGATTAAAATACATCTATATTATCATCATGTGCCTTTGTCATAACACCATCGTGGGGATGCACCCCAGTGGAATGGGACTTCATGGGAGAACCATCTTCTCATTGCAAACCACTTTCAATGCACTCTCTCCAATACTACTGGGTTGGTTCACAGTGTTGCTCCCATGCTTAAAACAAAGTTGTAGCACATTAAATTTATCGATGATATCAAACATGAATATATTATATTAATAATTAAAGGTTAATGTTGATTGAATTTTATTTACCTTATCCTGCAAAGTGGTTCTTGGAAACTGCCCCAATATTTTCCGTTGTTCAACTACATCTTTATAGCCATACTTGTAACCAAACTGGTGGTCTTCCTCCCTAGTTTCAGTATCAAACTCATCACCCTGCATTGCATAAGAGTATGTATTTTTAATGTTATTGGCTGCAATTACCTAAAATTTTGAAGGCGATGCAAATACGATATTTTAGTACATACAATTTGTGACTACAACTTCAAGTAGCCTCCCTAGCCTAGCATATGCTGACCACATTTGGAAAGCCTTGATTTTGTTTCCTTTGAAGTGTCAGTAAAACTATCATCAAAAGTTTCAAGTATGTTAATATATACCACACTTTTATTTAGATCTAAAAAAACTTAAAGGTATTGAATTGAAATTTTAATTTACCTTATAGGACTAGAGGGTGTTTTTCCTTCATATGTCAATTTCTTCTCTTTTGTGTCGTCAATGAGGTCCTTCCACTCCCTCTTTGGAATCATCAGAGGGAACTCATACCTATAGTTTTGTTTCAAGTTCTTCCTATAGGTTTCTCGCATGTATTTTAAATATTGGCCAACTGCGATGGTGGAAAAGGTTTTATTAAATGTGTCTACACCAAAAAGGCTTTCAAGATAATCCATCAATTCTTTTTTGAGGTTGGAATTATGGGAATTCCACCTCTCTTGTATGGTGGGCCCAAAAATCAACAACGCCTTGTTCTTCAAGACCCTATGAAAATTAATTATGGTAGATATACTTTCATCCCAAGTACATCATTGAACATGATATTGTACAATGTAGTGAACACAAACACATTTACTACTAAATAGTGCCCGTTCAATATGGCCTCTATAGTAAATGACTCAAATTATAAATAAAATCGTAAGAAATTATGGTTAAGGTTAAATTCTACCAGAAACTAAAATTTATGGAGAAACACCAATGTGAAGGTGACCACTGAAATGCACTCCTGGTATTGAAGTATAGACATAAACATGAGTGTAAAATGAATATCTCTCGAAGTGGTCTCATTATGTTTCAAAAAGTAGGTTTTTTTCAAAAGAATGTTAGATGATGCATGTCAATGTGTGTCAACAAGAGGTTGGTCAGTTGGAAGCATACTTTTACTCCATATTTATACGACGTTAATAAATGTGCATATAATACCTTGTCATGCATTGAGTTGTAATTATCACTTTTCACTATAAAGGGCTAAACACAAGTTATATCAAGTTAATAATGCCAACTAGTGTTTGATACTATTTGAAGTGGAAAACAATAAGAAATATAAGATGACAGCTACTGCAATGAATCATGCAAAGCAATTTCCCTGGCCTAGAAAAGTAAAATACTAAGTTACCAAGATACAGATATGGATCTGTCATATTTTTGAAAATCCAGGATCTGAATATGGTGGAGATACATCAAGTACAAAAAAAATAATAGTATGTTTTTAAAATTTTAATAAACATATTCATAGTTAAGAATCGAAACCATTCATGAATCACAACATTAGAAATGAAATCATTAGATATTTTCAACTAGAAATGACATTAGATATCGCTCACTCACACAATGTTCTCTTACTCACTCACTCAAGCACAATATCATCGATCGATATCATTGCTCAGTATTAGTCTCAACTCTCACGTTCACTACTCACTAGGTGCAATATCACTCTCAATATGACTTCTCAATATTGATTCAATCTAAAAAAACAATGCTCAGTGTCTTGTGTTGGAATTGGGGTAGGGTTATCTTATCGAATATTTTAGGGGGCTTAGGGTTTTAACAAGTGGCCAAAAATGCAAAAAAAACAAAAACAAAAACTAAAACTACATCAAGTTCTATTGGGATCCATGCATGGTGGGGTTGAATGTTGCTGGATATGACTCCAAAAATCATGAACCACTTCTGGACTATTTGGATATGCGTAATCGAAAGATTTGGAAGATATATATCTAAAACATGGATCTGTGGATCTATATCCAAAACGGGGATCTGTGGATCCAGGGTTAGGACCTTGTGGATCCGCTAAAATGTAAAATACATTGTGCAGAATACAAACATATGACTAAATACCAAAGTTATCGGAGCTGTAGCTAAAATTGGAATTTGTTGAGGGTTAGAATAGCATCGATCCAGAATTGGCCATTGAACTGCATTTGTGAATCAATATACTTAAAAAATATATAGAACATGAAAATTATAATAAAAAATATGCATATTATTATTTTCATTCACATAAATGTAAATACAAACCATTAGACACC
>SNQJ01S0040486.1:45798-72918 GCA_010110895.2 Picea sitchensis | reverse complement strand
GAAATTATGGTTAAGGTTAAATTCTACCAGAAACTAAAATTTATGGAGAAACACCAATGTGAAGGTGACCACTGAAATGCACTCCTGGTATTGAAGTATAGACATAAACATGAGTGTAAAATGAATATCTCTCGAAGTGGTCTCATTATGTTTCAAAAAGTAGGTTTTTTTCAAAAGAATGTTAGATGATGCATGTCAATGTGTGTCAACAAGAGGTTGGTCAGTTGGAAGCATACTTTTACTCCATATTTATACGACGTTAATAAATGTGCATATAATACCTTGTCATGCATTGAGTTGTAATTATCACTTTTCACTATAAAGGGCTAAACACAAGTTATATCAAGTTAATAATGCCAACTAGTGTTTGATACTATTTGAAGTGGAAAACAATAAGAAATATAAGATGACAGCTACTGCAATGAATCATGCAAAGCAATTTCCCTGGCCTAGAAAAGTAAAATACTAAGTTACCAAGATACAGATATGGATCTGTCATATTTTTGAAAATCCAGGATCTGAATATGGTGGAGATACATCAAGTACAAAAAAAATAATAGTATGTTTTTAAAATTTTAATAAACATATTCATAGTTAAGAATCGAAACCATTCATGAATCACAACATTAGAAATGAAATCATTAGATATTTTCAACTAGAAATGACATTAGATATCGCTCACTCACACAATGTTCTCTTACTCACTCACTCAAGCACAATATCATCGATCGATATCATTGCTCAGTATTAGTCTCAACTCTCACGTTCACTACTCACTAGGTGCAATATCACTCTCAATATGACTTCTCAATATTGATTCAATCTAAAAAAACAATGCTCAGTGTCTTGTGTTGGAATTGGGGTAGGGTTATCTTATCGAATATTTTAGGGGGCTTAGGGTTTTAACAAGTGGCCAAAAATGCAAAAAAAACAAAAACAAAAACTAAAACTACATCAAGTTCTATTGGGATCCATGCATGGTGGGGTTGAATGTTGCTGGATATGACTCCAAAAATCATGAACCACTTCTGGACTATTTGGATATGCGTAATCGAAAGATTTGGAAGATATATATCTAAAACATGGATCTGTGGATCTATATCCAAAACGGGGATCTGTGGATCCAGGGTTAGGACCTTGTGGATCCGCTAAAATGTAAAATACATTGTGCAGAATACAAACATATGACTAAATACCAAAGTTATCGGAGCTGTAGCTAAAATTGGAATTTGTTGAGGGTTAGAATAGCATCGATCCAGAATTGGCCATTGAACTGCATTTGTGAATCAATATACTTAAAAAATATATAGAACATGAAAATTATAATAAAAAATATGCATATTATTATTTTCATTCACATAAATGTAAATACAAACCATTAGACACCAACTATGAAAATTGTGCTCTTGTATATAGCATGTAAAGGTGAATATAGAAAAATGGCACATAGTGTGGTAAATATATGAAACAAAATATGTAAACACAGAGGCTCTAAATCCCCTCTAGATTCCAATAAACATCATTTTAAAACCTTTATGATACAACAAATAACTGCATATCATCAAATGCATCCCCTATACTAGGCTCCCTATCATCAGTAGCACCCTCTGCCTCCTCCTCTAGTGTGTGCCTCAATCCTCCATGGACATCTCCAAATGCTAAAAAATGCTCAATGAGAGAGGTGTAAGGGAAATAGTTGGGGGGATCATTATATAACTTATTTTTAGGGTTTGGGAAGCACGGGGGGATCCCTTATCTTTTGTTCCCCTGCCCTGGAACCAATGTTGGTCCCGTAGATTAGTTAGCAATGAGAACCGATTTGAACCACCCAATTTAGTTGGTTCATTACCAAACTGACTGGTTTGACATCCAAACAAGTCGGTTTGGTACCAAATGGGATGAACAAGTCTGATTCATCCACATGTTTGGGGGCTAAAGGGTTTGGATCAGTGTAGTTTAACTTGGCTAAGACTTGTGAGTCTTGGTTGGAATGAGTACTTTCCTAAGAATTTTTATTGAAACTTGCCACTCGCCAGACTCGTGGGATATTTTCCATACTCGCCAAGACTCGCCATATTTTTTGTCCACAAAATTTACTTTATTTTTTATTTTTTTTGTATTTGTTGAGTCATTTCCAGTCACTGAGTCTTGTTGAGTCCCAAGCCAACTGATTCTTTGTCGATTCTGAGTGTGACAACATTTTTGACCTCTCGCAACTAGCCTATATTGATATGGATTGTAAAGATGATTTGATATTCAATTGATATAAATAATATGCAAGAATACTAGAAAGAAATATTTAGCTCAATATATGGATCTTAGGTTGAAGAAAAGAATGCTATGGAAATATTCATCCTACAAACAAAGAGTGTTATAGGATCAAGTTCTTATTCAATAAAAAATCAAATTTGCCTACAATATCGAGACACCAATGGTAAAGTTGTCACATTGGGAAACATAAATTCCCAATTATCATTCAGAATAAAATGTGGAAAAAAACCTAGAACCAGAAGGGACAAATTTATTGGGATGGCCGAGCTATCAAGTAGTTAGAGAGAGATATTGTTAGTAGCTAGTGGACATAATCTTGGATATTCAACAAATTCATCGGTGAAGCACTTTCATAAAGAAACAAGCATCAAATGCATAGTACATTCAGAAAATGAATGAAGTTGCACATAGGAGTAACGTCAAAAAGACATTTTCTTGCAGTCCTTTATGATTTGTCTTGTGCCCCAAAATCCTACTTCCATGAATTGCATGTTTATACATACTATTTCTTTTTGGTATACTTCATGTTTCTACACATCATATTTGTTTGAGGAGACATAACTTTAAAACTTTATAACATTTGAAGTGTCATGATAGCATAGATAGAAATAGGAAGTTGTTTCCTATACTTTATCTTGATGAAAGATTTTTTATCTACTAAGCTAGTATCACTTCCATGATTTCACATAATTTCTATGTTTTTTTTTCCAAGTCTTAAATTTTCGATAATATTTCCATGTGTTTGATACTAAGAAATGGAATTCATCCTTGTTGTTTGAGTCTTACCTATGCATATTTTTCCAAGTCCTAACTTTTTTATAAGAGTTTCATGTGTTTGATGCTAAGAAGTGGAAGCACTTGTCAGAGGTATAGAACATATATAGAATAAATAGAGAACAATCAAAGTACTACATAGATGATATATCTCAAAAAATTACCACATAGCAAACCCTACATTAATAAATAATCACATAAGAATTTATAACATTAAACATAAGCATAATTGATGGCTATATAAACTGTGTTGAAAGGAGTAATCACACCTGATATGATGAACTGGTCGGCACAGTTTGAATGGTTTCCCCCATGTGCTCCTCTTCAACTATATGACCCTCTATTTTTCCTGAGCTTCCCTCACTCGACGAAGAAATATTTTAAAGTACCTTCCAAAATCATTCAACCTCCATAAATATCTACAACATCAATACAAGTCATATTTGTAGCACATTATTTACTCTAAGATGCATTTTTATGAGAGTGACATAACATACCTGAATGAGCTTCTCTTGGTTTCGAGAATAATTTATTAGAGCCACACCTCCAATATTGTATCAAACGATCTGCCTTGATTTGAATTAGCAGCAATGAAGTCAACATTGACTTTGTTGTTGTTCTGTTGGATCAAGGGAGGTTTTCTCCAAGATTAAATGACTCCAATAAAATATTATCTACTGAACAGGGCCAACCACGTGAATGTGGAAGATCTTATGTCCCCTCCCCCCTCTCACATAAATCTCAATTCCCCAATACCCAATCTATTTTTGTAGTTATTTTAGCTTAGATTTCTTGCATAGCTTTACAGTCACATTCTATCAATTTTGAATATTTTTAATGCATATTTTCTAGTAGAAAATATGCATTAAAAATATTAAAAATTGATAGAATTTGATTGTAAAGCTATGCAAGAAATCTAAGCTAAAATAACTACAAAATAACGTATAACACACCTAATCGCGGGGTACTCGCGAGGTAATGGAGGTTGTTGTGACGAGGCATCACCTACAAAAGAAAAAAATATAAAATTTAGATGGCTAGTTTTTAAATATCATTGAACTAGTTTAGTAATATTAAAAAAAACACCTGCAATGTCATTATTTACCTAGTGCACTAGTAGACACAGTTGGAATGGTTTCACCCACGTTATCCTCTTCAAATGTATAACCCTCAAGTACAACATTATTTTCCATTAAAACCAAAAACTTTATAAGGATAATAATAAATGTATAAGTAAAAAAAATTAGAAGTACAAAATGTATAACTACAAAATTATTAATGATATGATTAAAATATAGCTATATTACCATCATGTGCCTTAGTCATAGCACCATTGTGGGACTGCACCCTAGTGGAATGGGACTACATGGGATAATCATATTCTCGTTGCAAACCACTATCAACGGACTCTCTCCAGTACTACTGGGTTGGTTCATAATGTTGCTCCCATGATTAAAACAAAGTTGTAACGCATTAAATTTATCGATGATATCAAACATGACTGTATTATATTAATAATTAAAGGTTAATGTTGATTGAATTTTATTTACCTTATCCTGCAAAGTGGTTCTTGGCAACTACCCCAAGCTTTTTTGGTGTTCAACTACAACTTTATAGCCATACTTGTAAACAAACCAGTGGTCTTCCTCCCTCATTTCATTACCGAACTCATCACCCTACATTTCATAAGAGTATGTATTTTTAATGTTATTGGATGCAATTACCTAAAACTTTAAAGGAAATACAAATAATATATTTGGGTACTTACAATTCATGACTGCAACTTCAAGTAGCCTCCCCGACCTAGCCTGTGCTGGCCACATTTGGAAAGCCATGTTTTTGTTTCCTTTGAAGTGTCATTCAACCTATCATCAAAAGTTTCAAGTATGTTAATATATACCACACTTTTATTTATATCTAAAAGTACTTAAAGGTATTGAATTGAAATTGTAATTTACCTTCTGGGACTATATCGTGTTTTTCCTTCATCTGTCAATTTCTTCTCTTTTTCATCCTCAATGAGGGCCTTCCACTCCCTCTTTGGAATCATCAGAGGATGCTCGTACCTATCATTTTGTTTCAAGTGTGTCCTATAGGTTTCCCATGTATATTCTAAATATTTCCCAACTGCGATGGTGGCCAAGGTTTTATTAAATGTGTTTAAACCAAAAAGCCTTTCAAGATAATCCATCAATTCTTTTTTGAGGTTAGAATTCTGGGAATTCCACCTCTCCCATATGGTGGGCCCAAAAATAAGCAATGCCTTGTTCTTCAAGACCCAATAAAAATCATTTTTCACTACACGTAAAAATATTATATGATTATTAATTTAAAAATAATAATTTAGATGATTTATGTTCGTCTACATAGAGAACATGAAACAATTAAAAATTTTAAAATTACCTGGGACTTTAACTTGATTTAATGGAATCCCTCCCTCGTTGACCATAAATTTTCCCTTAAGGTTCCCCGTGTTGGTCACATGTCTTTTGTTGGCACAGGGGCAGACCCAGGGTTCAACGCTACAACAATGCACCAACAAAACCCTAACTACCGGCCCTTTCGGCAACACCTGCGAAGTAGATGAAGTCTCACCCGAGGTAGAGGCAGGGGTGGTTGTAGGACCCAGGTGTCTGCAACCTTATTTGGTACATAGATATGTGATTATAACACTTAGAAATCACCTAACATAGATTACTCATCAATATTCAACCCTCATGATACTTCACAGATAGCATAGAGCATCACAGTATGTACTTAGATCTAAGATAATTCAACACTTAGCCACAACAAGATAGATTAGATTCGACATATCAAGCATTAAGCATATTACATACCATATCTAACATTCATTCATATCTCAGAAGCACAAAGCATAAATAGATCTATGTAAACACATCAAAGCACTTAGCAAAGGAAGAGACAAACACATCAGGTCAAGGCATAGAGAACAACACACAGATTTACCGTGGTTCACCCCCACCCTAGGGCTACATCCACACAGTCTTCTTCTTTATTAGCTTCAGTTAATCAGGTTACAACACAGAGCCATTTGAATCCCTCTTCACATAGGACAGAATATCTATGCAGCTCGCTAGATCCTTCTTCCTTGAAATATAGCACAAAGCCTTCTACAGTCTCTCACAGGGACTTGCACTCGGCTCTGCAAGTCTTACACAAAATGCACAAATACTTGATCACACAGACTATACCCTTGGCATTTAGCCTACATCACATAGATATATCATCCACTACTCCTATATATGGCCTATACATCTATATATAAATATAAAATAGGCATAAACATGGCTAAACCCATGGGTCGACATCCCAATCCCATTACATTATCCCCAAAAACCCAAAAATGACCCAAAAAAGGGTCTAGCTTCCATGATTTCTACTTCGCGTTGCGCTCCCTCTTTGATAAGATATCAAAGTCCCAAAAATGGTCAAATATGACCAAGTGTTCCTCAAAACTTGGTCAAGGGCTAACATGCTCCCAACACTCACCTATTACTCGTCTCGAGTCACTCAAGTCTGGGTAATTTTGCCTCAAAGGTCTCGAGTTTGGCTCGAGTTCCTTCAAATTGTCTTTGTGCTACTGCTTCTTGCTCATTGAATTCCTGAACAACCGCTTTGCTGATAGGTCCTTCCAGTTGCTTCTCAACTGTAACAACTACTTGTTCTAGTAGTGTTCCTTGGCCTTCAATTTCTTCAAACAGTAGGTAGGTCACCTCCTGGCTCGACTGGAGTTTCTAGGTGGCTTCCATCACTCTGTTCTGCGTGGTAAGAACGATTTGTTGGGCAGTGCATTTTTCCTAGGATCTCTTCATCCTCTCGATGGGTGACATGAGCTTGAGTTGTGCATGTACTATATCTGTGTGCTGCTTTGCTTCCTGGAGTTGGGACTCTGGTTTCTTCAACTCTGGGTCTTCATATAGTTGTTCATATATCTGCGTACTTCTGCTACTTAGCTATTTATATTCTGCAACAAGTGTTTTAATCCTCTCGATGGCACTCTGAGCATTCAATTCTCATTGTTCACACACTTCTTTCGGATTCTATGGTATGGCTTGAAGCTCTAATTCCATGACCCTTTGTTGAAGTTGATAAATAACTTCAACCAGCTTTGTCACTTGGTGCTCTATGGGCTCTTCGACCTTCTGCTCTAAGATGGTCATAGATTGAAATGATCTATTGACTACTTCTTCAATTCCTCTATGCTTTGCAAGCAGTTGATCTTTCTCTTTTTGGATCTTCGCTCTGTCTTCTTCAAATTTTTCTTGGAGAGAATTCTTCTCTTGTTGTGTGTCTTGGCGTTGTTCAATAATTTCCTCCTGTTCTTTCTTTAGGGCCTCGGTGGCCTGCACTTTTTCTTCCTGAGCATGTCAAAGGCGTACTTCGACTACATCAACAATCTTGTGGAGCTGAATTGATTCATCTCCCACTTCTGTTGTTCCTTCTAGCAGAGGTGTAGTAGATATTTCTCAGCTAGACTGAAGTGCTTGTTGTACTCCTTGGAGCACGATCTCAATTTGGCTATACATTTTTTCTTGCTTCGCCTCCTGCTTCTCTATGATTTCCTTTGAAGCATCATTGACTGATGCAACAATGAAATCAAAATCATCCAATGTGAGGGCAGTTCACATCTTGGTTATAGGGGTTCTTGGTTTCTTTCTGGAGGAAGATTTCAGAGGTGAGACCTTCCTTTTCTTCAATGAGTCTTCTTCGTCCCTAGTTGGTGGTACTTCGACTTTCTTTTGTTCAATTTTTGTACCTTCTTCATCATCACCTTCTTCATCTGGTTAATGGAATTCATCCTTACATATAGGTTGTCAACATCCTAGACTTCTTCAGTCTTCTTCATTATTTTTTCTTTCTTTGTCTTACTGGGCCCAGGTGTATCCTGTGTAGTTCTGGGGTTGTCGATGTTGGACATTTCTGCGGGGTCTACTGAAACAAGGAGGTTCATCGACCATTCCTTGGTGATATTTTCCAGGTATTCTTCTGTCAACTTATAATAGGATTGAAGTTGTTCCTGGTGCTCATCATCACGTGGGGTTAGGTATATAAAGCGACGGTCCACACTGAACTTTATCAGAGTTCGAAATCTCTGTAAAGTGTTCGGGGTTATGAGAGGTTCACTCCTTATGGATACTTTCAGTTGGTTATAATACACATGGAAAACTTCATTTGATTGCCATTGCTTCCTCATGTCATTTGAGTACCATAATGTACTAAACTTCGCGGCTAGTGGCTCAAAGGGATCAAGGTCTGGGAAGGTTGTGCCTTCCGGTATCTCCCATGCAACAAAAGCGATCAGTATCAGGAGCCATCTAAAATGGAATTCATGCTCCTGGTCCTAGGCTTCTCTGCAGTCAATCTCCAGTTGATTCACCAGGTACTTCACCCAGTTCATCTATAGTCCCTCTGCACACTTTCTTGCGAGGTCAACTACACTGACAAATACTTGTGTTGGTCAATTCTTGCGTACCAACTTCTCTACGATCAGTTGGCATGCGAGGTGCACTGTGACACTTTCAATAGAATCTACCTTGTAGCCTCTCACGCCTTTCTTAACATCGCCATATGATTCTTTGATCTTCTGTGCAAGAGCACAGTCTATGGCCTTTCCAGGATAATACTCATGGGGATCAAGGCCCTGCATGCTAAGCCCAATGATCCTATTGATCAGTTTTGGATCAACAGTTATGCGATGATCTAACCATAGGTATCCTCCGTGGTAACTTACTAGCAACAATTTTACACAAGCATTCACCTCCTGGTGTCTGTCGAAGTGCAGTATTTTCATAACATTGAGAAAAGTAGATTGCACGAGGTTCATCGTCCATTGCTGAGGGATGAGCTTCAAATTCTTGCCCTTATTTCTCGTTAAGTACTTATACGGGGTGAGCATGTTGTAAGCTTTACGGTCCCCCAGGTCCAAGTTGCAAAACTTCAACGTTGTAACCTTGTCTTGATATGCGCGGTAGGTGCGTACTCCTTTCGGTAGATATGAAGTGACTAGGGTGTATTCAAAGTCTCTAGGGACAATGTCTGTGTTAATATCACCACTCAGAGGGGGTATGTAAGCTGGTAGGATGGATGGCACTAACTTCGCATTGGTTATGTCGTCCTTATGCTTAGTTCTTCTCTCTGCGTTGACACGAGATGTTCCTGCTCGAGCAGTCGACGGGGAGGCTTGCACCCATCTCGTCGATGATTCTTGGACTCTGGTGGAAATTCTTCTTTCCAACATGACTCTCTCATTCATTAAATCGAGAAGGACCTCTATGATGGATTCATCAAGTTCGGTGAGCTCGTCAGACATACGCACTCGAGAAATATAATCGGGGTCACAATGATCTCAAAATACTACACTAGGATGAACAATTTGCTTGCAATGATCACTGTAGACAATCACTAGTTCTGGGGGCTTCAATTTTTCAGTTGGCAAAAGTGTTCTTTGGGAACGATGTAGTGAGCTAAATAGGAAATTCATCAACAACCTTCTTGCAATGGGTATGAATCCTTCATGAACATTGATCCATCCATTATGGTGTGGTCCAATAGTCTAGGGGTGATCCTCTAATTCTTTTATGTTCGTTCGGGGTGGAAGTCAAATGGGTATATCGGTCCAACGACTATATTGCTTCGCTAGGACGAAGTGTCATATGTCACTGTTCTGATATCTCGGTGAAGCTCAATTCCTATGATTTCTCCTTCTGCGAAGTTTCCTTTGGAGTCTTCTGTAGCTTTTTGATCTTGTCTCTCTTCTTACTTATCTTCCTAGACTTCTTCCCAGTGAACTTCGTCTCGGTCATCCTTTTTTCATTCTGATTCTTATCTTCTCTCAACATAGTCACTTAGCGATTCTGAGATTCTTTCTTCAGATCCAAGGGTAATACTCCTTCATCATATGGATTAGGTATTTCAGTCTTCTGTGGTTCCTCTAATTCTCTTATAGCTTCGACATCCAAGTCCCTGGTGTTCAATAGCTTAGATCTATTCTCTTGTTCTTCCATCAAGTAGCTGATCTTTCTAGTCATAAATTCCATGAGTTCTTTCTTCTTCTTTTCTAGGGCTTCCTTTTCTTCTTTTTTTCGGATCTGGTCTTTTTCAATCCATATCTTGCCTAACAAAGCTGGAAATGGGGCATGATCCTTAATAAATTTAATAACTTCAAATTCTTCCTCTGTTGAATCTCCATGGGTACTCATAGCTATCCGGGTAATCCTGCCACATAGGGTTACCATTTTTCCTTTAAACAACCCTATTTTTCCTAGTGAAGGAACCATAGCAGGCCTTCCTAGGGTTTCCCAAGTACTTTCTGTCATAATGTTCATCTGTGTTCCCTCATCCAGAGAACAATCAATGTCAAAGTCTCTTATTCTTACTTTGATTTTATCCTTTTCTTTGAAGATCTCTGACAAACTAGCATCTTTATGTTCATCCAGGGTTTCCTTCATTTTCAGCAACATAATCTCTGATTATTTCTGGGGTTGTTTTATAATCTCAGTCTCTTGATCTCCTTTAGGGTTTGCTTGTTCCATATTCATCTTTTCAAGTCTAGCAATCATTCTGGGGAAATCCAGTACTTCATGGTCCATAGCCCTACAACAGAGGCAACTAGGGTTTCTCCCAGGGCATTCCTTAGCAAGATGTCCTGGTCTTCTGCAACTGTAACAAAGAGTTACTCCTCTCTTTCTCTTCAATGATCCCCAACTTTTCTTGTACTGCTTTCTAGGGTCATAATGGCTAGCCTGCAAAAATTTCTTTCTAGGATCCTACATCCATTGGTTAGTCCAAAAATTCTTTCTATGCATAGATATAACATATATTTCATTATTCTTATCAGATCTATTCATATCAAACATTATTTCATCTAATAATTCCCTAGTTTTCAATCTAGGACAAAATCTATCAAGCATACCTAAATCCATATTTTAGAAATAAAAAATTTCACTTCTTTTACTTTCACAGGGCACAAAGCTTCCAGATCTAAGAACTTTTAACTATTCTTACCTTTATCGGAGCACAGAGCTTACAGATCTTACTTATTTTTTTCAGTATCAACCTATTTTCTTGCAGATCTGACTTCTTTCCTTCAGATCTATCCTTCCTTCTTCAACACAGATCTTTTCAGATCAAGTGGATCACTACACACTAGGGCATGGATCCACGCACAGAGCTTTCACAATTTCAGGATGAATCTTTGCAAAAAGCTTATTCTTCTCAGTTCCCAGCAATCACAGTTCCAGGTCCCGGTAATGGAACCATTTGTTGTCACAGGGGTAGAACCAGGGTTGAATGCTACAACAATGCACCAACAAAACCCTAACTATCAGCCCTTTCAACAACACCTGCGAAGTAGATGAAGTCTCACCCGAGGTAGAGGCAGGGGTTGTTGCAGGAATCAGGTGTCTACAACCTTAGCTGGGACACAGATCTGTGATTATAACACTTAGCAATCACCTAGCATATATTACTCATCAATATTCAACCCTCATGATACTTCACAGATAGCACAGAGCATCGTAGTATGTACTTATATCTAAGATAATTCAACACTTAGCCACAATAAGATAGATTAGATTCGATAGATCAAGCATTAAGCATATTACATACCAGATCTAACATTCATTCATATCTCAAAATAACAAAGCATAAATAGATCTATCTAAACACATCAAATCACTCAGCAAAGGAAGAGACAAACACATCAGGTCAAAGCACAGAGAAAAACACACAGATTTATTGTGGTTCACCCCCACCCTAGGGCTACGCCCACAAAGTCTTATTCTTTATTAGCTTCAATTAATTAGGTTACAACAAAGAGCCATCTGAATCCCTTTTTGCATAGGATAGAATATCTACGCAACTCACTAGATCCTTCTTCCTTGCACTACAACACAAAGCATTCTACAATCTATCATAGGGACTTGCACTCGACTCTACAAGTCTTACACAAAATGCACAAAGCATTGATCACACAAATTATACCCTTGGCACTTAGCCTACATCACATAGATATATCATCCACTACTCCTCTATAATGCCTAGACATCTATATATACATACAAAATAGGCCTAAACATGGGTAAACCCATGGGTCGACATCCCAATCCCATTACATTATCCCCAAAAACCCAAAAAGGAACCAAAAAGGGGTCTAGCTTCCATGATTTCCGCTTCATGTTGTGCTCCCTCTTTGACAAGCTGTCAAAGTCCCAAAAATGGTCAAATATGACCAAGTGTTCCACAAAACTTGGTCAAGGGCCGACATATTTCTTTAAGAAAACTAACCATATAGTTGACCAAATCATCAACCTCATATCTATCACAACCTCTAGAGATTTTCTCTGTGGCTTCCTAGGGTGCGTGTCATGGATCACACCTAATGGTGTGGAAGGTGGAGATTTGAATAGCCCTGTCCTAGAAGGTATATGAGGGCATGCATCGGTACCATGTGGAATCTATGCAACGACACTACTACCGACACCATGCATGTTGGGGTTAATTGGATCCAAAAATCTCTATATAAGAAAGAAAACATTTTTTCGTTTAGATAATGTAAAAGTTAAAAATCAATCTTTCATAATTGATCTTATGAAAAATAAATAAAACCACTTGAAATAATGGTTATTACCTTATATGTGTTAAGCCTTGTCATAACTTCTTTGATCCTTTCCTCAACTTCAAGAGTTTGATCTAGAATGTCTAACAAGTGAGTCAGTTCCATGTTCGCTTGATCGATATTTTTTTATTATTAATACCATAGGGTCAGGGGATGCATACAAATCCCTTTCTCTGAGTGAATCATCATCAACATCATGGCCCACCAACTACATATTTCAACAAAATAAATGTTATTTCAGTTATGTAAACAAATAAAAGAATTGATTTCCACAGAAATAAAATGCACATTAAATGCAATTAAAAAATTGTTGTTTGTTTACCTATTCTGAGGCTATTGATTTACCACAATCAACCTACCACATTACAGTAGAATTAGAACCATGATCATGATCATGAGAAATAAATTCAAATGTATGAGAAATAAAGTTAGTTCATGAATACGCATGGGACAAAAATATTGCATTGTAAAAACATAAAAGTAAAGAGTGACTAAAGAAAGTAATGAAAATCATAAAATATAAGAGTCATTCATTATAATTTGGGTAAAATAGTATACGTGTCACCCCCATAATATCAATGTCTATATACTTTGGTCTAGTGGGTCATGTACTGTTATAAACCTTTGTGGCTGAATGTTTTTCCTTCCTTCAATATAGAAAGTTTCTCCTTTATTTTAATCATTTGTCTTTAGTTGTATCTAATTTGCAGTAAAACCATATATTCACATACTTTTTTTGTATATTGGACTAGTGGTATCCAATATTTGTATATATATAACAGAAAGTTACGACATACTCCGTCAATTAAGTTAATCTTTCATAACAGACCTTTGTGACATCCACCATGGAAAATAGCCCCCAAACCATGTAATGACAATGGGAAATCTGATGTATCCTTTCATTTCACATGAAACATGGGTGTTTAAAGGGAATATCCTTGGGTACCTATCATTTCACTATATTTTGTGTACCTCAAGGGAAACTCAATGTTATCCTATTGATTTTATTGCACATACAAATACACGATTTCCTTCACGCCCCTTAAATACACAATTGGTTTTCTTATATTTGGTCGTGGGTCATGTACTATTTATAAACCTTGCAATATTCCTGAATGTTTTTTTCCTTCCTTCAATATAGAAAGTTTCTCCTTTATTTTAATCATTGTCTTTTAGTTGTATCTAATTTGCAGCCAAGCCATATATTCACATACTTTTTGTATATTGGACTAGTCGTATCCAATATTTGTATATATAAAAGGGTCTGACATACTCCGTCAATTAAGTTAATCTTTCATAACAGACCTTTGTGACATCCATGGAAAATAGCCCCAAACCATGTAATGACAATGGAGAAATCTGATATATCCTTTCATTTACGCAAACATCAGTGTTTATTTCAGGAATATCCTTGGGTACCTATCATTTCACTATATTTTTGTACCTCAAGGGAAACTCAATGTTATCTATGCTCTCATGATGATAAGAACATGATCCTCCTTTCGCACGAAAAAAATCCATGCTTCTATGGAATTTTATTCTGATCTTCTCACCTCTAGTTGATCTTCGCTTGTTAAACCTACTAGATGTCACACTTTCCTCTATACTACTTGAACTTACCTCACTAAATGAAGATAGATATGACAAATACATGTTTTCTTGTACGTCCTATAACACCATCAAATGAGAGAAACAATCAACCAGTGTCATATACAAAAAATATAGTTAAATTGCATAGATAAAACACTTATTTTTAAACAAAATTGTTCCAATAAATTGTTTTCATATGAAAAATATCTCAATACCCAACCATAAGCATCCAATGTAGATGAAAGAAGGAGCAGTGGCCTATGTTCCACTTTGTCGAAGTGCCATCTAGTAAATTCAGAAAATTCAATAGATCTTTGTTTGTCAAAACCCATGAAGATGAATGTGAGGTATTTGAAAGGTTTTGACGGTGTGGACGGCACACCAAAGATTTCACAAAAAAAAAATTATCATCCTTCGTCGAAACATGCACATCTCTTTGAAAGATGTTCTTTTGGAACAATGTGAAGGGACAATTTTGATGACTGGTTATAAATTATTGTACCGATAAGACAAAGCCTTAGTTTAAACGTTCTAAGTTTTGGTTATTTTTGGAGTTTTTTGGACATATTATTCTGGTCGAAAATGGTTGGATCTTGGTTAAATCTATATAATTCAAGATAAGGATGTTGTTGTTGAGTGGCCAAATTGCACAAAAGAGGGCACATTGGAAAATATTAAGGAATGTAATCTAATTAAAGGTTATCATGAGGTGAAGATGTCAATATGGAATGTATTAATGGTAGGGATGACATGTATTGTCACATTTAAAAATCACCCAAGCAATGAGAAAATTTGGTGGTATTGAGCACTCTTGAGTAGAATCGAGCTTGCCTTGATAGTTATGTGGGACTTCATATTTCAAAGTGCAATTTTGGGAGTTGATGATTGGCATTGCTACCAGGGAAAATTTTTGATTTTGTAGATTCAATAGATTCGATATAGCATGGTGTTGGGAAGTCTTATTTCTTTGAATCATTAGTTTCCATTTGCTTGTATTGAGGATGAGAAAAAGAAATGGTATGTAACGAATTTGAAGGTCTCACATGGTAACTCCACACATGTTGTAAACTAAATGTTTATAGAAAGTTTTGAAACTTTCTAATGTTGAATCCACGTTGGGAGCACCTCTCCAATAGATCAATTGTGCTTATCATCCATGTCATATATAGTGTACTAAATGAAATGGTTGAAAAGATAAATAAGATGACCAAACATCTACTATCAACAATAAATAAAGGACTTAATGAAGTGAGAGATCAATTTGTTTTATTTATGGAAAATATAGTGTCATAACATCTATGCAACAACTATTAAAAGACTTAAGGAAATAAGGGATTGATATATTGTATTTATTAAAAATATCCATGATTTTGGATAGGACTAGAAAGATTGTCGAACTTATTGATGTATATCGTCTTAAGCTTCTCATAGTGAAGAAGAATGTGATACATTTTTGTGACCCTCACATATATTTGAGAAATTGAGGACTTTTAATCCCCAATCATTGCATGCAATACATCGAGGGATAGATCAAATGATAGAAGTAATTCACCAGTTTTCAAGGGATTTTGAAGAAATCTACAAATGGAGACAGGATAGAAATATTATTATTAAGTGTCGACTTTTATTTTCTTATTATTAAGTGTCGACTTTTCCATGGGGTATTTGGAGCTTGTAGGAAATATAGTATGTGATAATCATAATGTCCCTTTCCATTCCATCAAGTTATCTAATGTTGAGCATAGGGAATGTGAATAAGACCAACAAACTTGTATATATAACGAGGCATTGCATCTTCATGTTGACCCAGTGTATGAAACCAATGCTAATAGGCATGCAAATGAATGTCAATTTTCAAAGTTTGACTTGTTATATGCCCTCAACATTAGTCTGAGGGTGATACAAATTATATGTTTGGCAGAAACAAACCACTGTAGCTACTAGCATTTCAAAATAGTAAAGTGATGTTCAATACAAAATTTATCCTAATAAAGGATAGCCTATTGAAGATAAAGGGACAAGGATGAAATCATTTTATCTTCATTATGTTGAACATAAGAGAGAAACTTCTTAGACTACAAAGGCATGTTATTCTAATGGTGATGGATTTGTTAAAGGCTATTTGAATGTTCAGACATTCTTCATTGATGATATGTATACAGTTGATCATGTTCATAAGGAAGAGACCCTGGAATCATATTGTCCCATGAATTTTATAGTAATTCCAAGGTACCCAAACCCACTACTTATTGCACATTCCAAAGCTTTACGGTTATAATCCTATATATGTTGTGAAACACTAGGAATGTTTTCCTGCATTGATGGAAGATATTGGGATTGAGCATTAATATGTGGTCATGAAGTTATTTGTGCACTCATTGGAAGAAGATGTCAAGATATGGTAGAAAAATTTGGAAAAAAATAAAATAGGGGGGTGGTATGAATTTCTGAATTCTTTTAAGGACCAGTTAATCAATCATGGAAATGATCTTTCAAAAAAAACAATTGGTAACTTAAAATCATATATGGAGCACATCCCTTTGATTGTTATAGATATTTTTTCTCTATTCCAAAAGGATCAAGATCTTGACTACTATAGTTTTGCGCAACAGAAAAGAGATATTGATGGGGGTGGTGAACATAATCTTTAAGGATTGAACTAATATAGAACCCTAAGAAGGCGAGTTGTTTTCAACTCATTGTCAATGGAAATTTATATAAGGATCCTTTATATGACATTTTCTACCATAATTATGAAGCAGAACATCATAATTTCGTATTTTTCTTGGAGATGACTTTTAACATTTTATTATGGGTATTGGAGGTCATCCTAAACACATATAATGCATATGTTGGGGCTTCAAAAACCATAATAAGTTTTCTGATAGTGGGTTCATTTCCTAATATATCCATTGAAGGTTTAGTTTCAAGTTATGCACTATATTCATGGTGGATTTTGTTGCTACTTGGTTCTCCACTTTTGGTATGGAAATGCCTATAATTTCCAAGTGGAGGCATGGCATTAGTTGGAGAATATCATGACATCTCATGCTCTCTTTTTTTATCCACAAAAGTTTCATTATTTTATTACTTATTGTAGCTTAGGTGACATGCTATCACAACTTTCTCATTGTAGTTTATTTTTCTTAACTCATCAATGGTGTTGGGTGCCATTTATTTTGGTAGTGGTTCATAAGACCAAGGTGTTGGCTCAAATCCTTCCCATTAATCTCTAAGCATGATACTAGGGTTTTAGGTATATTCTTGTGAATTTTTTGTTGTTTTGAGGGTGTGTTTATCCAACACACCTTATTGAATGTATGTGGGGGATAGATGTTTGTCTTTTCTCATAGACATATTACTCCCTTGCACATCAATGAATTTTTTTTAAAGGGAAAAATTAGGTGACATACTGTCACAACTCTCTCATTGTCATTTTTTTTTCTTCACTGATAGTGTTGGGTTCCCTCTATTTTATTAGTGGTTTATAATATTAACGTGTTGTCTCAAAGCCTCTACATTAATCTCTAAGAAATTCTCTCCAAATCTCAGTCTTGTCTTTTTTTCTCATGTTTTCCATAATTGGAATGGGTTATGATTGGATACAAGCAAGATGTCCTTTGGAGAGATGATGAAAGATAATATGTAAGTCTCTAGGGTGGAAATATCTTTCCTATTATGTATCAATAGTCTTGGGGTTGACACATTTATCAACCATCTGTTTGATGATGTTAGAAATAAATGGGTCTTTCTTGGAGTACTTGTCAAAGTAGCCCCATGGATGTTAAATTAACAGCAAGAAAATAATCCTCCATTAAATATTCCATTCAAAAAAGTTGAAAGTTGTAATCAAGTAATCAAAATTGGAATAAAACTAAACTTTTCACTTGTTAATGTTGTTGGAATGACATTGTGGAAGCAGATAAAAATATAATTCTTATATATTTGTGGAAATTGATGTGGTACAACATGCTTAAGCTTCTCAAGGTTCCCAAGTTACATTCTAATCAAAAAGAGATATCTTATTTTGACATAGAGAATTGGGAAAATGAAAAAGTTAAAAATACAAGAAGAAATTATCAAATAGAGAGATTGAGGGATAAAGTTCTAAGTTGTAAATGTAATATTTCTCCTTGAACCACTGATTTTTGTGGAACCTGGGGTTGTGAACTGGTGCATTGTCATAAAGGGAGAGACTGAGAAATAAAATAGGTTGAATGCAAACTATATAATCAATGTGGCAAGGAATCTTGGATGCTCAATTTCCTCCTGCCTTAAAACATTGTTAAATTCAATCCTAAAATGATACTAATTAACTACAAGCATTATGCTTTGAAGCTACTGGAAATTTTAATGAAGCATGTGCAATGTTAGATAAAATTAGGGATGTGGGATGCATCCCAATTTTATATCCAATAATTATTCACCGGCATTATTTGTAAAAAAAGAAAACATCTGGGGCTTGTAGTTTGTTTACTACGATAAGAAAATGTGTATGCCGAATAGAACAAATATTAATCCCAATAAAGAATATTGAAGTTGTTTGAAGAAAAGATTTGATATTACCTTGGATTTCTTTATTTTGAAGTATTGATTTAATGTATAATTCATTTTAATTTTACCTTGAAAAAAAATATGGAAGTCATGGCATGCTTTTGTTACACATGATTTTGGTCATCTTGGTGATGTATTAACAATGGTGTACTCAGGCTCCCAACAAGAACCTTTTTCATGAGAAAAGTGGATCTTGTCTCCTTCCAAAAACATATTTTCAAAGTGAGTTCGCAGGCTGCATATGGACTAGGGTGCGAGAATGACTCATTCTCACAGGCCACCTTCATTTAGGGTGCGAACTTCTCATAGTTTTCTCCATACATAGGGTGCGAACCTATTTTCAAGCTTGGAAAAAAGAAGAGGTCTCGAGGGTTCTAGAAGGGAATCTTCTAGAAAATGAGTTGGAATTCGTATGGTTGTCATTTTACTGACTTCATAGATTTTATGGGATCATCCTCATCCATGTAACCATCTCTCCTTCTCCTATATATTGAAAGGATTCTCATGGAAAAGGTTAAGAAATATTAATTGAAGAATTGGTGAAGGAATTGTGTGAAGAACCCAGCTTGGACAAAGGCTTGAAAGCTCTAGTTGGTCTATCAAGAAGAATTGGATCTTCTTCATGCAAGTACAGAGCAAGTGTGTGTGTTGGAACCATGAGTCACCGAAAGGAAGCTTGCGACATCAAGGGGATCAAGTTGTATCTTCTACTTTCAATTAATATGATACAGCGACATGTCCCTTTCCCATAAAGTCACTCTTACTTTATTATGTAATTCCTTGATCATATGCATAAGTTGGCGTTGAATACATTTTTCTATATTCACTTTGGTTGGTTTGTGTTGTCTTGGTCTTGACCTCATGAGAGCACCAGAGTGAAGCGGGAGCAATAGAGACCTAAGGAAGCAATACAAAGGTATGTCACTTGTTCCTCCTTACTAGCTAATTCAATGATTGCAACTTAGGGAAAGAGTCATGTCCTGTCCTGTTTTGTTCTAGATCCAGGTGGATCTAGGGAGATCTATTACTGTCCGCACATACCGATTAGTCTGATAACAAAATTGGTGACTCCATTGGGGAAGCAACCCATTTTTTAGTGGATTTTGGTGTTTTTCCTTGGCCATTTTCTCTTGCCTTACCTTTATTCCTTTCTATCAATCTCTGAGTCTTCAGGAGACCCTGATAGACTCTCTAGGTCCATAAGTCCCTTCATTTTTTTTGTCTTTTTCCAAAATGTTTCCTAGTTTCAGGCCTTCTCTCACTGAACCCCTCTGTGGCATGCGAGAACCCCTTAAGTTTGCACTCTGCCTTTCAGTCCAGTGCGAGATTCTCGCACTTTTCTTGTAACTAGCCTGCAAGAATGATCCATTCTCGCACTGTACATTACTAATAGCCTACGAACCCTTTTTTTTATTTTTTTGGAATTAAGGTTTTTGTATGCTCAGATGCCCAAATCTGTATGTGTGTCTGAAAAGAACTTCTTGGGCCACTGGTTGATTGTTTCTTGACTTCGGATTATGTGAACGATCAGTTTTCAGAAATCGAAAACTCTTCTTGTCCATTTTTTCTCAACTCTCATCTCTTGACTTTTCTTAGCAAGGATATATCCTCTGATCCTGGAATCTGAGTACTTGTTTGGTTAGGAGCCGGTGATCGGTTTGAAAGTTGGGATTGTTTGTCTTTCTCATTTTCTCATTACTTTGAAAATCGTTGTTCTCATGCAGTTGAAAAGACTAGTCTTGTATGCTTGTCATTTTTGTCTTCATTGAAAGATTGGTTTGGGTTTTGTTTATTGTTTTTCGTTAGTTATTGGTTTTCCTTAGTTTCACCACCATGGTGTGGTTCTTTTTGAAAAGTAAAAAACATTTTTCTTTTTAAAAGCATTTTTATTTTGAAAATATTGGAAATCAATTGTTGAAATAGAACAAATAGAGAATTTCCATTGTTATGTGATTCATTGATATTGCATTTTAAGGAAGATTGTATATCGTAGTTCAAGATTGTTCCAGAAAACTCCTCTTTCCCTCCTGTAAATAGGATTCATCGAACAAGAATTGATATTTTTCATTCCTATCTATGCATTGTTGGGTTAGAGTCTCACACAACATCGGTTTCATTTTCATCACCTTTGAGTAACAACAACCTTTCATAATATTGCGCAATTTTAAAATTTAACTAGTAACTCTTTTATAGGACTCTATTACACCAACAATTAGCTAGGCTAGAGCTTTGGAATAGGTAGAGAGATACACTCTCCAAAGCACAAAACACACAATAGCATCTTGTGTTAAGGAGTGTCAAATTCCATTTGCAACATTTTGTCCTGGGAAGCCCTTCTCACACAAGGGTCAAACCCAAGGTCGCAATGATATTGATAGAGTTACTCACCCCTCTTTGTTGATATCGGTGTAGAGATTTCACATATTATGGGGGTCACTTGAAGGTATACCCACAATGATGAGTGGAAGCCTCTCAAGTTGATTTCGGGCTAGATACCCTACCCTTGCATGTGGATCGGACTATCGATTGTCCCCCCAAGCTTTATTGTTGTTGGTGGTAACCTTAGTGGCCTATCTTCTTAGGGTCTTACACAAGGTGATTGTGAAGGGGCAAGTCTTCATGGTACCTAGAATCGACATTGGCCAAACTCACTCGGGCTCCTTGGAGGGTATACCCACAATTATGTGTGGGAGCTTGCACCAGGGTGTAAGTCTGTTAAGAAATTCATCAGTGTAAATTTTCCACCCTAGCCCAGCCCCTTCTCGTCTCGCTTTTGCGACGTTGGATTTCATCACCAACTAGTGACTTCAGAATTAGAAGGTCTTGTTTAGTTGGCTTTGTTTCCTAGATTTTGTTTACTAGCACATGTTGTTCGTTTACCATATAATTTTTCTTCGTAAGTTTTTAACTCGTTCACAATAGACCCTCCACACCGTTCATGTAGAATGCAGGGCTTACCCCCAGAAAATATGGAAAGTTCTCAACCCTTGCCTACCAGCTCACCAGAGGGCTCTCCTTAACAGAGTGAAGTCCAAGATGTCACCACTCCACAAGTGGAAAGAAATGAATCTCTAGAACGGTTCCGAATTACCAATTCTCGAGAGGAATTTCGACTTCACCCTGATTCTGAGAGATGTATTATGCGAGTGAATTCTTCCGGAGACTTAGTTGTTTTGTCTTCTGGATCACTGACTAGACCTTTTCCAGGACCTGAGGGCCAAGATCCTTTCTGGACTACTGGCATTTTTAGATGATATCTCTTTGGTTCAGGAGAAGGCATAGATATCACCGTCCCACCTGCGTTCCCCAAAACCTCTGACCCAGACACAGTACCTTTTACTACTACTTATTATTTTCCTGGTACAGAAGCTCCGCCAGCTGACCACATCTTGACTCTCCCTTTACAAATGGTCCATTACACAAATACTATGAGTCTTCACACTGGGATTACCACGAATATCCAAGACCCTATTGGCACACCGTTTTCACCCAGAGTCACCCCGACTCTTCCACCCGAATACCGTGCATTGAATGCCTCTATTCCCATTCCTATGAAAATCGCATACGAAACTCCTGGTGGTCTCTCTTCTTCTAGGCACTCCCATCTTAGTTTCATTTTGACACTTCCTCCGCCCCCTTTCAGAGGACCTTCTCCATCCTCTATCAATGACATTGATCCTAGTGGCACCATTTCGTCGTTCACACCAAATTACCAGATTCCTGTTGGTGGACAATTTCACCAAGGAGGTTTGACACAACCCCCCCTTTCAGGGAAAATCCCAATTGGAACCCAAATACCAATTGGAACACAACCCCCGATTGGAACACAACCCCCGATTGGAGGACAACCCCCACCAGCCCCACCCTACAGACAAAACATACCTTCATCCTTGGCCCAGTATTGGATTCACCTGATACAACATAATCGTCAATCGAATGGGGGGCAACAACCTCAAGTTACCTCCATTATACCCCCTAGTATAGGCCAACCATATCCAGGTACGTCAAATACTATTTGGGGCTCGATCGCTCAACCCCATGCCCCCATTCAAAGGTACAATCCTATGAGTTACTTTCCTCCACAACAACCACCAAATCTGCCTGGGTCTTCGCATTATATGCAGACTTCTTATGGTCCCACTGGTTTTCCAACGAGACTCCCTCCCCAAAGCCACCATTACCCGCATGTGAATAGATAGTTACCCTTCTTAGCCACTTTGGACCTCCCAGATCTATTAAGGATTTTAAACGATCTGATCCGTCACTCTCCCCAATGGCCTGCTATACCAGCCATCTACCGTCTGACATCCCTAAATTTGATGGAAAAGCAGGAGAGGACCCGAACAATCATGTCATGACTTTTCACCTCTCGTGCTAATCCAACTCCTTGATGGATGACTCTATTCATTTACGCCTTTTTCAATGAACTCTCACGGGTTCTGCCGCGAAGTGGTATATAAAATTACCACGAGGTTTCTTCTCCGACTTCAACACCCTAGCTATGGATTTCCTCACCCACTACCAGTTACAGATCCATTATGAAATAGGGACCGAGATTTTGAGTTCTTTCAAAAAAAACAAAGCCACCCATATCTCTGATCACATTCATGAGTGGCGACGAAGAGGACATCTCATCAAACTCGAACTTCCTGATCAACTACTAGCAAAGTGGTTCATGAAATAATTTGTGAACAACATTGGTCATGACATCGCCATGGGTGGAGTTTTCACGGAAGAATAGGCCATTAGTCATGCTCAATACCTTGACCTCGTTTACTCACAAACGGGTACTCTTTACGACTTACTCCCTGATGCACCTCATATTTCCACTTCTGCCACTTCAACTACTCCCGCTTATTCTCATGCAGTTGATGGTGTGACTGGCACTTTCCATGCCCAACCACATTCTGCCTCAAGAAACAACCCCAAACCCACTTCTTCTAATGTTCAAAAATCTCCATCTCCTACCCCTCCCACCGACAAGACTTCTGAGGTTAATGTTGTTCAATCTACCCCCATCGGTAAAAACAAATCCAGAAAAGGAAAGGGTAAGAATAAGGAGGACAAAAATTCTTTGCAAGCAGAGAGAACCAAAAATCCACCTGTTGACGATAGGGATAAGCACAAACCCTGATACCCTTGTCTTATCTGTGGTGATGATCACTACACTAAGGATTGTCCATGATGTGTCGAGGTTACTAAGTTCCTTCAAGGGGCCCCAAAACCACCCACTCTGGTCGTTTTGTCACAACCCTTCCCTTCTCAACAACAAGCCCAATTGGTCATTCACGACCAACCATCTCCCTCCACTACATCTTATGTCTTAAAGTGTACAAGTGATTCAAAGCAAAGTGACATCACACTTACCACTCGAGCCAAAAAGTATTCTCCCTCTAAAGAGAAGGTTGATGTTATACCTCCTTCATTGGTCCAACCATCTCCCATGACTCCACCTACCAATGGTCCTCTTCATCTCGAACGACCGAGCCTTGACACAGTTCTTCACCCTCCCCCAAAGGGCATCGTTTGGAAATCGGCTTTCAATCCTCATGCTTGTGCTGCCCAGAACTACAGTATAGTTGAAGATCTGGCCCAAGAACCATCCACGATGTCAACCCTCGAAGTCCTTCAAAGTTGTCCCATACAACGGAAGGCGCTGTTGGAAGATATCAGTGAAATCAACCCGACGGATACAAATTTAATAATTTTTGACTTGGAAGATCACATTCCAAGGTTACCCCCTCAAATCGCATTCCAAATCCAAGTGATTGTCTCCGACAAAAACATTTGTAGAACCATTATCGACGAAGGTGCCTCGACGTGTGTCATGTCTGTTACTTGTTGAAAAGCTATCGGCTCTCTCTCTTTGACTGAATCCCATAACACACTCGAAGCCTTCAATGGATTTGGTCTTAAGCCTTATGGTGTCCTTCCTTCACTTCCCATCACGATAGAAGGCAAAATGATCCAAGTCAAAGTGGAAGTCTTTGACGCTCCTCTCGATTACAATCTTCTTCTTGGCCGTAGCTGTATCAATTCCATGCATGCAATTGTGTCGACTCTTTTTCATGTTGTACATTTCCCACATCAAGGAAAGGTAATTACCGTCAACCAATTATCCTTCTTTAACTCGGATACACGTACTAGCAACATACCGTTCATCGCCAAAGCCCCCCCGGGTTACGAGAACGTCGGTGTAGGTCTTCTCAAAGACTCTTCGTTAATGGAAACCTTGCCCATTCCACCACCTGATGTTCCACACTCATTTGTCACTTCAATCAACATGATCTCCACCTCGATTCATGGAACCCTTGTGTCTCACGATCCATGGATGGTACCCAACCCTGGTGATCATCTTCGTTACGGCGACTAAATGCCTTTGACTCTGGTCGAATCCGCCTATCAGGTCATTCAATCAGCAACCCCTTATACTCCCTCTCTTGGTGATTTATCTCTAGATCCTTTCTGCATCATTTTTCCCATGGATGAGATGATTATGTCTATCATGGAAGACACCCCTTGGAACGATGGGCATCACCGTTGCAACCTCTTCCTAGAACAACACAACATCGAGAGCTACCAACAGATCTCGACCCCGTCGACCATTTTCGTCATTTCAACCATTCCCGAGTCCACATACGATGTGTTTTCCAAAGAGAATTAGGCAATATCTCACCCACTATTCCCCTCGACATATCCATCAATCCTCAAATTGTCGAAAATGTGCATATCGGAGCTTCATGTTCCCCTGCTAAAACCGTCACATACAAGTCACTTTTCAAAGAATTTTGTGACGTCTTCACTTAGAGCTATGAAGAAATGTCAGGTATTGACCCCGAAATTGTGATACATGAGATTAAGACATACCCATACGCTAAACCCGTCCGGCAATGCCTTCGTCTAGTTCACCCACGTAAAGTGGTCGCTATCAAGATTGAAGTCAAGAAACTTCTCAAAGATGGTTTTATTTACCCGATGGCCCTCACTGACTGGGCTTCCAATCTTGTCCTGATCGACAAGAAACAAGGCACAATCTGCGTGTGCGTTGATTATAGGGATATTAACAAATCTTCTCCTAAAGACAACTTTCCTGCCCCCTTTGTCAACCAGATTGTCGATGATTGTGCCGGAAGTGAAATCTTCTCTCTGATGGATGGTTTCTTCGGATATAATCAAATCAATATTGTTCCCAAGGATCAACACAAAACCTCTTTTATTTGTCCTTGGGGCACTTTCTCCTATCAGAAACTTCCTTTCGGTCTAAAGAACACTGGCTCAACTTTTCAATGCGCTATGTCTTATGCCTTCCATGATATCAAGCACATCGTCTAGCCATATCTTGATGACTTACCCACCCATTCCATGCACCAGGTCGATCATCCAATCCACCTCTGAGCCATTTTCCTCCGCTGTTGTTATTGGATAAATTTGTAAGTGCGGACACAAACCGATCTCCCTAGATCCACCTGGATCTAGAACAAAGCAAGACAGAACATGACTCTTTCCCTAGATTTTAACAATTGAATTAAATAGGAGGAAAGAACAAATAATGTACCTTATGATCGCTTCCTATGGTCTTTGTTGCTCCCGCTTCACTCCAGTGCTCTCATGCAGCCAAGACCAAGAAAACACAAACCAACCAAAGTGAAGAAAGCACAATCTATTCAATAGTCAATCTATGTATATGATCAAGTAATTATACAATAAAGTGGAATTAGCTTTATGGGAAAGGGACATATTACTGTATCATATTAATGGAAAGTAAATATTACAACCTGAGCCTTGATGTCATAAACTTCCTTTCGATGGCCCTTGGCTCCGACAAACACACTTTCTCACTTGCATGAAGAAGATCAACCACCTTTGATAAACTTGCTGGAGTTTCTTAGCTGTTGTAGCATCAGTCCTTCACACAATTCTTTCACTAATTCTCCAATGAATGTTTCTTAACCTTGCTTGCTTAACCTTTTCCATGAGAATTCCCTCAATATATAGGAGAGAATGAATTAGGTACTTGGATAAGAATGATCCCAAAATATCAGGGAATTCAGTACTAGGATAACCATTCGAATGCCATCTCATCCTTCTAGAAGATTCCTTTCTAGAAGCATCGAGAATTAATCTTTTTTCCTTGCTTTAGAAAGAGTTCACATCCTAGCAGTTCAACAGAGTGCAAACTTCTCGCACCCTGGCTTAAGGCAGCCTGCGAGAATAGGTCATTCTCGTAGGCAAATGTATTAGCAGCCTGCGAACCTCCTTCAAAAATGATATTTCTGGAAAGAGAAGAAAGTAAC
>SNQJ01S0040486.1:27315-39314 GCA_010110895.2 Picea sitchensis | reverse complement strand
ACCCCCTTTGTCAACCAGATTGTCGATGATTGTGATGGAAGCGAAATCTTCTCTCTGATGGATGGTTTCTCCGGATATAATCAAATCAATATTGTTCCTAAGGATCAACACAAAAATTCTTTTATTTGTCCTTGGGGCACTTTCGCCTATCAGAAACTTCCTTTCGGTCTAAAGAACGCTTGCGCAACTTTTTAGCGCGCTATGTCTTATGCCTTCCATGATATCAAGCACATCATGCAGCCATATCTTGATGACTTACCTGCCCATTCCATGCACCGGGTCGATCATCCAATCCACCTCCGAGCCATTTTCCTTCACTGTCGGTTTTACCATATATGCTTGAATCCTCACAAATGCATATTTTGCATAGAATCCAGCTGACTTTTAGGATTTATTGTTTCACGTCAAGGGATTAGGGTATATCCTTGAAAGGTCGAGGCAATTCTCAATCTCCCTCCTCCTTCTACACTTCACCAGTTACAAAGTTTGCAAGGGAAAGCAAACTTTCTTCGTCGTTTCATCCCGAACTATGCCAATATAACTCTTGGATTTACATGACTACTCAAAAAGGGGTCTGAGTTTGTCTGGGATACCATTGCAAAAAAAGCCTTCGAAGCTTTGAAACTGTCCTTGACACGTGCTCCGCTTCTCTTCCCCTTCGATTACAGTCGCGATTATTTCCTCTACCTCGCAACCTTGGATTACACCATCGCTATGGTTCTCATCCAAGAGGATGATTATCATGATGAACATGTTATCTATTACTTGAGTCGAAGTCTCATGCCTACTGAAACCAAGTATTTACATGTCGAAAAACTGGCCTTGGCAACCGTCCAAGTAGTTCAACGTTTCTGGCACTATATCCTCTCGCATGACTATGGTAATTTCTAACTGCAACCCTATGCAACACATTCTCACACATCAATTGCTAGGGGGGATATACTCCAAATGGATCGTGATACTCCAGGAGTTTGACTTGGAATTCGAACAAGCTAAGTCCAAGAAATCCTTAGTGTTTGCTAAGTTGATATGTGACTTTCCCTACTCTGAAACGAAAAATGTAGCAGTTGATTCATTATATGATGAATCCCTTTTCCTAATTAGCTATGATGATCTTTGGTATGGTGATATCATCATATATCTCCAAACCCATACTTTCTGGCCCAATTTTTCCAGTACTGACCAGTGTCGAATACGCTACCAAGCCCGTCAATATATTATCCTTGGGGATACTCTTTATCATCATGGGATTGACTCAGTTTTTCGACGCTGACTTACGTTTGACGAAGCCGAGAAATCCTTAAATGACTGCCATTCTAGAGCCTGTGGTGGCCATATGTCCGGGTATGCTACTGCCCAGAAGATCTTACAAGCAGGGTATTTTTGGCCTTCTTTATTTAACAATTGCATAATCGTCGTCCAAAAATGCCACGCTTGCCAGACCTATAATCATAAGATACGATCACATCCTACTTCTCTTCACCCTGTGGTGTTCGTTGGTCCCTTTGTGAAATGGGGTATCGATTTCATGACATGTAACCCCCACTCGGTCAGGGGGCATGGATACATTATTGTAGGAATAGATTATTTTACGAAATGGGCCAAGGCAATGCCAACATTTGACAATAATTGAAAGACCGTAGCATTATTCATTTTCAATCACATCATAGCTCATTTTGGTGTTCCTCGGGCTATTGTCACTAATCATGGTAGCCACTTTAGAAACTTCATGATGTCCAAACTCACTGAAAAGTTGGGTCTTCGCCATGAAAACTCAATGCCCTATTACCCACAAGCCAATGGCCAAGTCGAGGAAATTAACAAAGTTCTCATAACCATGCTTCGACGAATGATAGGGATTCACAAAACAAGTTGGCACACAATGTTGTTTTCAACATTGTGGGCTTATCGGACGTTCGTTAAGTCTCCTACTGGGTTTACACCATTCCGATTAGTCTATGTTCTAGAAGCCATCCTCCTGATTGAATGTGAGATACCCTCCTTAAAACTAGCCGCTGAACTCCTACCAAACACTTCTGTCGAGGAAGAATGTTTGTTGTATCTCATGCGATTAGACGAAACTCGACGCGATGCTACCCTAGTCATAGAAGCCTAGAAGAAATGTGTCAAGGACCAATATGACAAACATGTCAAGCCTCGTGTTTTCTCCGAAGGAGATCTGGTTCTCCTCTATGAACAAGATTGAGATATGCTAGGAGCTGGAAAATTTGAAGCCATGTGGCGAGGTCCTTATATCGTTAGATGAGTTTTGAAGAAAGGAGCTTACGAGTTAGTAGATTACGATGGTGTCCCTTTGAGTGAACCCAGAAATGGGTTGTAATCAAAGAAGTACTATGCATAAGATCACTTGTGCACAAGTACTTGTATTTTATTGTATCATACTTCGTGTGTGTTACTGTAGTATGATTTTTTCGTTATCTGGTCTCTACCCTTATGTTACGTTGTGTTTGGTTTCTAGATGTTGGAGTCTTCGCTACCCCACATTGGCTTCACTGATGGCGCTAGCCATAGTACTCAGAACCTTGCTTCTGCTGCATGGGTAATTTACTCCCCTACGAATGAACTTATCACTCTACGAGGTGTGTGCCTCGGCCATGCGACCAACAATATTGCAGAGTATAGTGTTGTTATCGAATTATTGATTGATGCTATCTCACTCAGTATCTGTCACTTGGTTGTGTGACTCAATTTGCAACTAGTAGTACTACAGTTAAGTAATGTCTATGTTATTCGAAGTCCTACTTTATTACAGGTATATTTGCGAATTCGCCTCTTGGAACATTATTTTGATTATATTGAGTATCAACATATTCCTAGATGTCTACATACATTAACTGATGCATTAGCTAACTATGTATTAGCAGACATTTGGGCCATTTATAAACCAATCAAATCACTTGCATCACATAACACAAGATAAGCCGGTAGAAGTCGTACATATGTATATAACGATCAAAAAGTTTTTTCTTTACAAAAAACTTCTATCGAAGGACCAAAATTTCAAAATATGAAGCTCATAGCTTCTACAAAGTAATGTCATGGATGATGCTCATGATAACACATGATTTCCCAGGCAACCCTACGAAGCAGTCGGCCAATAGACTCTGACACACCCACTGTATGACGTAGATAATGCCGCAGGACCTCTCCGAGAGGCATGTCCGGAATGTCAGCAGTCAAACCCTCTAAGTTTTGTTCCACTGCCTCATAATCTTCAACATCCCATCGTGGCACTAGAGCCACCTCTCCTCATTGTTGAATAGGAGAAGTACCCGGGGGTCAATAAGGACCCACGTCTGTGTCATCAAAAAATAATTTTTGTATTTAGACCTTGGAGAAACATAAAAACATTTGCATATGATAAAACTCACAAAAACATTTAAAAAGTGAAAAAATGTGTACTTCATACCTAGATCTTTCCACTGAGCGTCCTCAGGTAGGGCCAAGTTTGGATCCCCTCAAAATTTGAACCCAACATAGGCATAATTTTTGACCATCAACATTTGTGGCCGCAACCAGTCAAAGAAGGAATCATTATCTTTGATGATTGGTCCAGCTACATGTCGAGCCATGAGGTTACACCACCTCAACATCCTCAGATCCTCTAGAGCCGATAAACCCCACTCAACCTGCAAACTCATTAAGGGAACCCTCTCAAGAAATAAGGACACCAACAGTGACCCATACCTGAATTACTTCAGGTCACCTTTCCTACATTTATTCAACTGCCTCTTCACGCTACGAAGGACTGCGTCTGACCAATTAAAGACCCAAGGCTCAGTAAAATCTATGGTGTACTGAAAATAGCTCTGGAGAGCCATGTGTGGAGAAGTTCTCCCAGCCATACAAGCAATGGTGAACAAGATAGTGCGAAGGGTCAAATCCTAGACCCCCCAAATGGCCACCTTTTCTTTGCTTCTTTCCGCCTCCAGAACATAGTACTTACGACAATACTCACTCATAGGTAGCCCACCACCTCGGCTACTGGTCAAGATAGCATGGTACCCATGTTGTGACAGTCCTATCAGGAAATAAACGTCCTCGATATCCAAGGACAATGTGTGGACCCCCACGTGGAATACTTGTTGGTCCACGTCCCACATATGAACAAGGTACTCCAACAACCTGACTTGGGCCCTCATACCCAGGATCTGAAAGAATTTCAGGAGACCATAGTCTCGTAAAGAGGAAACGGTGCCCAGGTCATTCCCGACAATAACATCATCTTCTTCATTCTCTCTTGCATGCCATTCCATAACCATTGTGATAGACAAATTCCTGCACAAGAATCATAAGAAGAAGGTCAACAACTCTTTTCAAGCCTTGGCACATTTTTTATTGAGCAAAAACCAAAGCATTTTTTCATTTTGCAGTTCTCGCACGTGCCCCTTTAGTACAGTGAGAGGTTCTCGCAGGTGCCTTTGGGACCACCTGCGAGAATAATGCATTCTCGCAGGTCCCGTATGGCTAGCCTACGAGAACGCTTGAGCAAATTTTAGCCCTAAAACAAGCTCAAAAATTTAAAATTTGCCAATGAAAACAAAAAATTGAACCATGAAAAGATAGAAGACAAGGATCATACCTCACTGACGGAGATAGTTCACCAAATGGTTGTTCATACCTTCCGCAATCGAGCACCAAAATTCAAGCGCAAAAGAGGGGTTTTGGCTAAAATCTTGGCAAAGTTACAATGACTATGGTAAAAGAACTTTTACCCACTTATATTTACTTTTTACCATTTTTATTGGTTTTTATAATTGTTTTATTTATCAAACCTAATGCCTAATAGCCCTATAAGTGCGACTTTTTGCAAACATGATGACTTCGACGTCCATACGCAGGGATACGTATATTTTCTCTTTTTCATCGCATGTTTAAATTGTTTTTTATGGTTTTTAGACAAAACATCGAGCTTGGTCTTTGTTCGTTCTCATGCTCGAAAATACATGAGAACGTAATCGAGCACACTTTTATCACTTTTTCGGACTCAACAAGGTTATACGAAAAAGGGACCCCCTCGAGTCCTCTTTAAGCTCTTTTCAGACTCTCTAAACATGAAAAGATTGCTGAGCGATCTTGCTATTTTCACACTCGTTAAAGTATTTGAAGAGAGTGTTTGTTGGGCGATAAATTATCTCTTTTTCGGTCTCATCGGACTATTTTACGAAAAAGGAACTGAGAGAGTTCTCTTTTGAGTGTTTTTCCAGACTCTATAATCATGAAAAAACTTTGAGTTTTCTATCTTTGGACTCGTTAAACAAACATCGAAAGACCCGTAATCGGACCGAACCACTCCTTCCTAGGGTTCGTTAAACATACTCCGAGGGAATCATCCAAAGGATGAGCTTACATCAACAAGCATATGTTATCCTCCTCAAGCTTGCGTAAAAATAAAGAGGTACTCACCAGAAATAGTGGGGGGAAATTTGGGAAAGGGATGTGCTTTCATATTCATATTATTGGCAGTAAGTGTCTCTCTTGAACATGACACCCCCTATTCATTATCTGAAGCCATTTTGGGAAATCCATTTGTCTCTCATTCGACTTGCTACAAGGTCATATCCTGAGTCATCTCTGAGTGAGTGCTGCCAAATCATTGGTTGTGTCATTCATATGTTCAAGAGAAGTTCATCTGAAACCTCTATTGAGTTGGCCATATGCAGTTGTCCATTCTCTCTGTGTCAGCCTTCCCTATGTCTAGTTCAACCTACATCATACTCCGTTTCACCTTCAAAATATGTTACTCATTTCATGTCATTGATGGGGGATACATCAAGGCCCTCCTGTGACAAGTTTTGTTCCGTCGACTCCAACTCATTATCCGGAAACAAGACTTAGAAATTATTTGATACCTTGGAACTTGCATGCCTCAATGGAAAGTTTTCTCTCTTTCGACAACGGGTTTTCATCATTGACCCATGATTGGGAGATTTCGTCGGATGTTCAACCTCAACTCATTTATTCACATTTGGTGGATTGTACTAGTGTACCTTGGGAGTCATTGACATTAATGGTGATTTCCCTCGCACTTGTTAATGGTTTCATCAATGACCGGTAATCAAGTGGTTTCTACCATGTTCGACTTCGGCACATGTAATCACATGGATAGATTCGTACTTTCAGGTGATAGGATTGAAGACCCTGGGTCTCATTTCTTTGATCTAGGCTGCGATGGAATATGTATAATTTGCTGACACATAGATCCACTTTATATGTCTTGTGGCTATGTTGTCTTAATTTGAATCTTCTTGCATATATCCACAGTGTATTCTTGGTGGCTATGCGATATTTTGACGACATGGATCCATGGTGTATGATTGGTGGCCATGAACCATGTTCATGATGTCATCCGTTTGTGATGCCTACCTCAGAACTGGTATTATATTCTGCAGATGCTTGGTTGTTTGCAGGTTTCTGATTAGGTGCACTCCTGGTTTCCAACACACACACATAGTTTACAAAGTATTTCAGATGTCACTAATTCCAGCCTCATACTTTGGGGGGGATTCTATTACACATGATTTTGGTCATCTTAGTGATGTATTAGCAATGGTGTACTCAGGCTCCCAACAATAACTTTTTTCCTGAGAAAAGTGGATCTTGTCTCCTTCCAAAAACATATTTTCAAAGTGAGTTCGTAGGCTACATATGGCCTAGGGTGCGAGAATGACTCATTCTCGTAGGCCACCTTCATATAGGGTGAAAAATTCTCGCAGTTTTCTCCATACATAGGGTGCAAACCTGTTTTCAATCTTGGAAAAGAGAAGAGGTCTCAAGGGTTCTAGAAGGGAATCTTCTAGAAAATGAGTTGGCATTCGTATGGTTGTCATTTTACCGACTTCACAGATTTGATGGGATCATCGTCATCCATGTAACCGTCTCTCCTTCTCCTATATATTGAAAGGATTCTCATGGAAAAGGTTAAGGAAGATTAATTGAAGAATTGGTGAAGGAATTGTGTGAAGAACCCGACTTGGACAAAGGCTTGAAGGATCTAGTTGGTCTATCAAGAAGAATTGGATCTTCTTCATGCAAGTATAAAGAAAGTGTGTGTGTTGGAACCAAGAGTCACTAAAAGGAATCTTGCGACATCAAGGCAATTAGGTTGTATCTTCTACTTTCAATTAATATGATACAGCGGCATGTCCCTTTCCCATAAAGTCACTCTTACTTTATTGTGTAATTCCTTGATCATATGCATAATTTGACGTTGAATATATTTTTCTATCTTCACTTTGGTTGGTTTGTGTTGTCTTGGTATTGACCTCACGAGAGCACTAGAGAGAAGCGGGAGAAAAAGAGACTTAAGGAAGTGATACAAAGGTATGTCACTTGTTCCTCCTTACTAGCTAATTTAATGATTGCAACTTAGGGAAAGAGTCATGTCCTGTCCTGTTTTGTTCTAGATCCAGGTGGATCTAGGGAGATCTGTTAGTGTCCACACCTACCGATTAGTCTGATAACAACTTCCACTCACATGTGTATATTTTGAGGAATGGAATGTTGGAAAAAGGAAGAGGATAACCACTGAGAACCAAATATCCTCAATTCAAAATCCCTCAAATCTCATGCACCAAGGTTCTTAGGTTAGGTTTGTTTGAATACATCGAGATTGAATGAATGAAGGGAAAAAGGTATAGATTTTAAACTGAAGAAAGAGATCATGCATATGCACATTGCAATAGAAACATGAAAAACCATATAGACAACCAAAGAGGAGAGGATTCCTATAAGAACCTAAGGATAAACCTTTGGCTACAAATGCTTAGGGTTGCGGGATAACTGTAATTTCAAATAATTTTATTAAAATATATCATGATAATCTATTTTTGGAATGAGGATGAAACCATGTAAGGGAAAAGACCCAAATAGAGTGGGAATACTAAGAGTCATTTGGAAATCCAATAATTTACCTATTTTGTATAAAGGGGACCCTTGGTTTCATTTGAAGGTTATTTTTTTCATTTGCAATGAAAGTTATCTTCTATGTAAATGAACAGGCAAAAGTTAGGAGAATTATTCACACTCTCAATATCTCAGCTTGGTTTTGGAATATTCCCTCCTCTCCTACTTTCTCTCGGTGCTTATGGGTTGTAGCCTTATGTCATATGGATTTTTTTCTTGATGTTATGTCACTACTCACTTATCCTTCATGCTAATTTCTATACATAATTTTTTGGTACTTGTAAGTTATATTTATTCCTTAGAGAAAGTAGAGTGTTTGGTGTCAATGGTGGATGAGGGACTATTCTCCCTTTATATTTGAATTTATCTTATTGATTAATATCTAACATGTTTTATGTGAAAATTATCATTTTATTAGTAATTGGAGCTATATTTATACATGTGGAAAGAGGCCAAGTTGGGGCTCTCTTTGTGATCATAGGATATTTCCAATTCCCTAAGTATTCCTCTTGAAGTTTGGTGTTGATTGTGGATGGAAGACTATTATCCATACTCTTGATACCTTTCCATTCTATTTCATGTCATATCATCCCTTTATTGTGCCCCGATGGGATTAGTCTATTCTACATCCCATTTGCATTCTACATAGAATAGTATATGCACATCATTTTTCATTATAAAAAGCCAAAAAGTAATGGACTAGGAAAAAAATTGTAAAACATTAAAGAATCGACAGAACCGACTATATCTGGAGGGTTTTCCATTTCAACAAAGGAAGGTTTGATTGATCCCTTTTAACAAGTGAACCTGTAATTTTGAGGAAAGGAAAGTTTTCCATGTCAATGTTTTAGCACTAGAAGGAGGGTGATGGCAAGTTGTGGGGTGATGACAAGCTACCTTGTGTAGAGTTGCACTATGTTTGCATTCTTGTTTTATGGCTCTAACGCAAATCCATGCATGGGAGGCCAATACCATATTGGATTTGCAAGGGCCTTTGCATGAACTTCCAAGAAAGGTAGTAGATTTGTTAATGAAGTTTAATAGTGAAGGAAAAACAATTGAATTTGAGCATATTAGGAAGTATGAATGCACATTACACTTGCTCAATATTATTTATGAATATGTGGTTTGAAAATTGTTTCCATTCACTTTTAAAGGAAAATTATGGGACTAATGTTATGTATTACCAATTTTCACCATTGAAAACTAGTCTCAATTCAAAAAAGTATTCGGAAATGCTTACGACGAAACTTATCAAGTGGTTGAAATGTGGTAGGAATTTGGTGGAATACACATAGAATATAGAATCCATATGAAATTTCAACACACAAATCTGTCAAATGTATCATTTCCTTCATGATAAACATGCCTCTGCCTAAAATAATTTGTGTGTAATGTGCATGCCCTTTTGAAAACCATTGTTATTTTCATTTTGCAAAAGGGAATAACCAACTTGAATGAAGCTCGTGAAAAAGCACAAATCCTTGAGAAATATTTGAATAAGTTCCCTTTGACCTTAACTCATTTTCTTGATTCCAATGACATAAATCATGACAAAGACAAATCATTGGAATAAGAAATTGTGGAACTGGAAAATCAGGTTAAGGACATTTGTTATAGGTATGTACTCTTATAAGATGAAATTAATGAGAAAAAGGTTACATGGAAAAAGAGAATATCATGTTGGAAACACAAATCCCAAACTTGTTTGAAGGTGAAAAGAGGACTTATTATAAATCTAAATCTAATTGATAAATATTATCATCTTTACCAAGCATACATGTTTATTGTGAATGTCTTACATCAAGCATTTGTTGTTTGAATTATAGTTCTACAATTCTAGAAAGAAAAGATCAAACAAATTCATATAAAATGTTTAATGAAGAGAATGTATTGCTTTCATTTAATGAATTGCCTTCTGAAAAATCTGAAGTATATTTGAATCTAGACATTAAAGTGTTGAGTCATTGTAAATTAAAGACAATGAGTTGATTCCCAATAAAAATTCTTCGAAACAAGAGAGTTCAAACTTACTTGGTAAGTGAACTGGTCTACCCAAGGTCATTTGAAGCTAATGATTTTTCAAGAGGTAAGAAAAACAAGTCTCCAATACTAGAAATAGGGGAGTACACCATTGCTTGCAAATTTGAGTTTGCATTCACATAGTGTGGAACCTTATCACTGAGACTCATGTGGATTTTTGTTGGATCACCTCATGGGAGAATGTGATTTCCAAAACCATGGACTTTTTGGGCATGCAAGGAAACTTGCCAAATTTGGTCAGAACTATAACAATGTTGTGATTAAGGAACTGGAGGGGCTCATGGAAAGCATCTAATGGGCCCTTAGGATGAAGACAAGCAAGATTGGATTGAAAAACTATGCCATTTACTACAAGTGGAGGATGTATGTTGCACAATAGGTCATCGTTTGACCTATCCCTATTGTTGATCAATCTAGCCATGACCCTTGATGAAATGGCATATGATAAATCCCTTGGACTCGATAGATTCTTTTTATTTTTTACAAGGATACTTGGGATTTTGTTGCTTGATATACTTTTTGTATATAAGGAGGCCTTGCACCATCACTCTCTCGGTGTGTGAATCAACATAGGGAATATCAAATTTATCCCTAAAGTAGCGGACCCATAGGTAATTGTGAATTGATGATCCATTACTTTTTTCAATACCTCCTATAAGATACTAGCCAAAGCACTAGATCTATGGCTAAAACATATAATTCCTAATATTATTCAACTTGAATAGAATAGCTTAATTTAGGGGTGGTACATTCTGGACAATGTTATTTATATGTGAGAGGGTATGGAATGGGCTCAGATGCCCACCCTACATTTATTGTTTATCAATATTGACTTTGAGAAGGCATATGATAGAGTTGAGTGACCCTTCATTTTGGTGCTTTTGGACCATTCTCATAGCCAAGGTTGGCTTGGTAAGGTATATTTTTTAATTGGGATGTTAGTTTAGATGTTTACCTCTAAAACATTGCATTTGAACATTTTTTCACTCAAATTCATTGTAGGGTCAACCTTGTTGGATATTGGTACATTATCCTTTTCAATATTCTTTCCATTGCAAGCCTCCAATGGTGGATCATTCCTAGAAGGGGCAAGATGATTAAGCAACTTTTGCATTATATTATTTTTTCCAACAATTGCTTCACCTACCAAAACCAAGAACACAAAATCCCTCATTGTGCACATATTTCTAAGACAACTCCATTAGTGGCTCGTTGATCATGAGAAACAAATTCCTCAAACTAATAATGATAGTTGTACCCCAAAAGGCCCGAGTATGTCAGTTCCTTCTAAGCCCACATCCTTGGCCACTGGGAAAAAGTGTTATTTATCTCCCATGCCTCTCTCTTGCGGGGATAGGAGGTAGGATTTCACATCAAACTAGGTTGAGGAAAAGGATGGAATGGCAACTTCAATCTTCCTTTATCTTGCTTGATCAGTTATAGGATGAGGCACCAACAAATCTCAAAAACTAGTTTCTATTTTTTTTACTCTAGATGGAAGGTTGTTGGGTTTATCCAAATTCTATGTGTTTAATGATGAATGATCCCTTTGATATAAATGGATTATTGACAAATTATTGGAAATCCATTCATTAGTTTATAGTTATTTTCACATGATTGATGCAGAGGGGGACAAGGAGTATATGTTGTCTTTCATATTTCCTGAAGGGGGAAAAGTTATGGAATGCCCTCAAAAGTTTCCTTGATTTCAACACCCTCTTCATTGATATTGATTTTTGGGAAAGATTATGACATGATAGAATGGCCCTCAAATATAGGTGTTGCGCCTCTTTTGTCACCTCGGTAGGCAGGATAGAGGTGCTTGCAAGCTCAGTTGGGTCTGCTGAGTGGGACAACTGTAGAGAAAAGAGTTAGGGAAAGAAGACGAAAACTAGAATTAAGAATTAAACTAAGAGATGCAATAAAAACTAAATTCATGAGCATAGGGACATAGAAACAAAAAGAACCAAAAGACCCATGTCACCAATGTTTGAGGCTGATCTATTGATGAAAACAAAGCACCAAGAAGA
>SNQJ01S0040486.1:3753-16552 GCA_010110895.2 Picea sitchensis | reverse complement strand
ATTTTTAGTGAATTAGATGGCACCTTGCTGCATGTGGACTTCGCTTGGTCCTTACAAGAGTTTGATTACCTAATTAACTAAGTTCCTTTGGTACAACCTTGCGTAATTCAAAAGTCCCTAGGAAGCTAGCATGTGGACATGTGGGTCTGTTACTATCCCTTTAACTCCCTATTGTGATGTAATCTAAGAAAAGATTTGAAACTATCCTAGATTGAGCATGTGGGCATGTATGGGCCCGTTACAAAACCTTTAAACTTCCCTAGTGTTATGATCTAAGAAAGCAAAAATTCAAGCACTATCCTATCTTTGTAGCATGTGGGCATGTATGGGCCTGTTACAATATTAAGATGTGTTTGAAAAAGAAAACTAAGAGGATTCCCAAGAAGGGCTATTGTCCTCTCCTAAAAGTTTTTAATGTTGTTTAAGGGAGATGAAATTGTTTCACAATCTTTTTCTAATTCTCAAGGTTGCTTGGAGGCGCGAGAGAAGAGCATACTAAGCGATTGTTACTCAACTTATAGTCCCAATGCAAGTTAAATGTGATTAAAAATTATTTGCAACTTATCTTGTGAGTCAAAAACAAGCCATCCATGTGGCAAAAAGCAAAGAAGGGAAATTGATTTTATCCTCCTAAGTGCCTATGTGTTTTTTACTAACCCCTTTATATGAATGAGGGGACTAAGTGTGGTGCAGCTTTAAAACATGCTTGAAATCATTTTTAAGAAGGTAAATGGCCTTCCCCACATCTCAACAACTTTATAATGTGAAATTTTGCACAGATGCGTGGGTCCTGGTGGAGACAGAGGCACACAGAGCGCATGCACGCGAGCAGAGACAAGTTAAAAAGAACACGTGCGCAGAACAGAACCATGAGTCAGGCGCATGGGTGCACGATGCGCGTCTGTGGGCCTGAAAACCCACGCATATAAGACATACGGATGAGAATGAAAAATCCGGATAGATTTCTCTCAATTCAACTTGGAATTGGCTAGTTGGCAGGTCGGCTTAGGCCAGTTAGTGCACCTGCAAGTTAAACAAACTAAAAGAAGAGAAAAATAAACCCAAATGAGGTAGGAAATTGATACCTTTCCCCAGTGGAGTCACCAATCTGTTGCGCCTCTATCATCACCTCAGTGAGAAGAATAGAGGTGCTTGCAAGCTCAGTTGGGTCTGCTGAGAAGGACAGTTGTAGAGAAAAGAGTTAGGGAAAGAAAACAAAAACTACAATTAAGAATTAAACTAAGAGATNTTGATGAAAACAAAGCACCAAGAAGAAAGGGGACTATGAGTTCGTTCTTCCTCCAAGGGAAGGCTCTTGGACCCTCACTAGCTAGCTCTTCTTACAAAAAAGAAAATGGAAAATGGTGATGAAAGAACTCTTTACAAATCCACTCAATGGTGAGGTGGATTGTCCAATGTAATGGTGCCAATATGCTTTTGTCAAGGATGGAATCCTCAAAAAAATAGAGGCATCATAACATTACTTTGAATTCCTTGAGAAAATGAGGTGCATCCATGTCTTTTTATAGCATTCATTTGGGTTATTGTTTAACTTCTTTGTAGTGTGAAAAGAGGCCAATTAGGGCATTATTAGGTCTTCGACCAACCCACCAGTCGGATCTAGCCCAGATTTGATGGTCAAATTGGCTTGGGAGCTTAACCATAAGTGGTTGGGAGGCCGACCACTACCATAAATGCGTCGTTTAGCAGGTGCGTGTATTTTTGCGCTAACAGTCACGCATCGTGCGCCTGTGCGCAATTTCTACGTTCATGTTCTGCGCATGCGCGTGCGTGCCCAATGTCTGCAAAGCGCTCTTCAATTTTTCACTACTTTGTATAGTTTTTGACCTTTTTTTAATGTTGTGGTATTAATTCAGGTCCATGGATGACTTCATCACTATTTGACGATGTTGAGTTCTTCTAACCATGTGCAGATGAAATTTCAGTGATAACAATAGGCATGATCAAGGCCATGGACTTTGGGAAATTTTTCCTCTATGATGTTGAGACACTCTGCAAAGCCTCAGTCGGCCTGCCTATCAACAAGTATGAATCAGAGGATGTGGGCCACTTAGGGTCCATCCAACAAAAGTTTTTTTTTAATGGAAGCAAAGGCCCTAGAATATGTCATTTATCATGGGGTTGGTCAAGATCTGATCAAAGGAATTCCCCTCCCAGAAAAGGGGCTCGATAGTTGGTTAATCGACATTCTACGTTTGACTCTTTCATATTGTTCTAAAGGACTAGACTTTTATGAAAAACACTACAGATTGCCTCCAAATTGTTTGTGATTCTATAGAGAAAGATTTTTTTTGATACTATAGAGAACGATATCGACAACCTCTAGAGTTTTTTTTATGCCTCCTTGTCCAAGATCTAGTGGGCCAAAATGGAATGTTGTAGACAGTGCACATGTAGACAAGGCTTATGTGGACAGACCGAGATCATGAGAGTAGTGAGGAGGACAAGGAAGCAAGGTCCATTTTGGATGACGGATAGGTGTATGGTCTATTCTCATGCTTGCATCCAGGTCAAAGTGGGGGACCGAATGAGATTGAACTTGACCTTTCCAAGCTCTAGACAGTCAAAACAAGTTTTTTTTGGGTAGAAAAGAGGGAAAAAAAATAGGGGCAACTTGGAAAAACCATATCTCAATGTAAAAATTGTGGGTGGGATTGGTGGAACTGCCACTCATCATTCTCAGGGATGCTCACAATGTTCCCTCTAGCTCGATCTCCTCCTCCCTCAATCTCCTTCTCCAACGTTCCCTTGTGCAAATGTCATAGTTTGGGGTGTTAATCCTTCTATGATATCCTCAGATCTTCTTGGTTCTCCTTATCTCTCCTTGTGTTCTCTCCTCGTTTTCTCTCATTGCACACAGGTTTGTAATGTTTTTATTTTGATTTATTATATATAATTAATATATATTATAATTTTATATAATTAATATATACTATAATTATAACTATATATAATTTATATATTATATAATATATTAATATTAATCATTAAATATTGCATCTATTACACCACTCATATATGACCAACCACCTATTAAATATTGCATCTATTGCATCTAAATTTTTTTACCCCTCCATGGTTAATGATTTATCATGCACATATGACATAGATGGAAGAAACAAATCACACCAACAAGACTCTTCATCCTATAATGACCTCACCTCTACAACCCCCATTTTCCATTCAGATGAATAAATACTAGAGGCCATGCATGATCTCAAATATGCTTGGGATACAATGTGTCATAGATCCTTTTTTTCTTGTAAGATGAATTCACCCCAGATACCTCACCTAGATAATGCACAATCAAGGATGGACGTTTTCTCCCTCTCAGTCATGTTGATTGGATTAAACATCCCATACCAACCCATGATGCATTTAAGGAAGGAAATATGGCTAACATTCCACCCACTATCAAAGTGGATATCTTTGTTACACTTCATGTTATTGATAACATCCTCTTAGGAGATGCATATCCCCCTAAAGAAATATTCCGGTGAAAATATATTTCCAATAGTTTTACAACATATTTGATTGGTATTGTTTAAAATTTCCTAAACTATATCTCACCATCATTGAGCATCACATTGACACATGGATCGACATACCACTTATATGGTAGAAAAAAATGTGTGCACACCCCTTAAAATATATGCCCATCAAAGAAGAGATTGATAAATTTCACCAAGTCAAATCCATACCTCATGGGTATCCAACCTACTTGTACAATAAAACATGGCACCATTCATGTATGTCATCGCTTTCTTTGGTGTCCCTAAGAAATTGTTCTTTTACCATGGAAACAAATTTAGGAATGAGGTATTACAAGAGTTTGCTTCACACTTGGGTTTCACACATGAATTTTTGTCACCTAATTATCTGCAATCTAATCGCCAATTAGAGTTCATAAACAAAATCCTCAAAAAAATGTTGTAGTGGATAGTAAAGTGGATTGAATCCAAGTGTGTGGCCATGTTGTGTGGCCACTCTTGGGGGAGAATATAAATATTCCCCCTTGAATTGTGAGTATAACTATACCATGAGCATTCACGATTCCCCCATTCAAATTTTATCCCTCTCTGTTCATGGAGAAACATGTGTGAAACCAAGTTTTTTATTCTTGCAATTGGTGAGAGAATCCCATGGAATTGTGGCTATTAAGATATTGTGGAAATGGGGGATTTTATATTGAGAACTAGAAGAGGAAACGAGATGGTGTTACACATTATTTTCGTCATCCCTATGATCGTTAATGATGTAAACCTATCTGTTACCTTCAGAGGGGTCAGTGGCCTGAGTTCCTAAAGAGAGAAGGGAGAAGAACTTTTCCTGAGAAAAGAAGTTGCATTTTCCTATGTAAAAACCTTATAAAAAGGGAAGTTCGTAGGTTGCTATATAGGCAGGGTGCGAGAATGACCCATTCTCGTAGGTTTCACTATAGCTAGGGTGTGAGATGTTCACAGGTTGCTCTATAGCTAGGGTGCGAGAATGATTACACATGGAAAAAACGAGCATTTTCTTGAATCTTATAGAAGGAGAAACTTCCATGGTGAGGTGACATCCAAATGGTTTGGATCTTACTTGCTTTCATGATTTAGTGGGATCATCCTAAACTCCTCACCTTATCCTCTTCAACTTATAAAAGGAGAGGAGCTCTCATGGAGAAGAGGTTCTTGAGCTTAGCTTTGGTTGGCTTGGAATTATTAGATTGGTTGGAGTGACTTTGAGATTTTCTTTTGTCAAGATAGATTGTGAATATTATCAGATCCATGGTTTCAGAATCCTTGGAGCAAGAAGTGTGTAGGGAAAGAAGGAAAGTTGGAAGGGACCTTACGACATCAAGGCCATGGTTGTAATCTCTCTTTCACATTTAATATGATACAATAATATGATTCTTTCCTATAAAGATTGTTTTGTTTTATTGTATGATTCCTTGATCACATACATAGGTTTATATTGAGTTTATGCTATTGCTATCACTTTGGTTGGTTGTGTTCTTTTGCAGGATCATCATTGTATGAGAATTGGAATGGAGTTAGGATGGCGACGGTGAGAGGAAGAGACATTTAAACGGTATGTCACTCATCCCCCTTTAGTTAGTAAATTCAATATCTAAAACTTAAGGAAAGGGTCATGTTGTATCCTGTTTTGTTCTAGATCCAGGTGGATCTAGGGAGATCAGTTAGTGTCCGCACCTACCGATTAGTCCGATAAAAAAATTGGGGCCTGATGCAGGAGCATCTATCCACGTCAGCCAGCCAACCAGCCAGCCATGCCGAGTGTATGCATTCAAAGCTAAAGAGAGAGGCGCAGCCTCATTGGAATTTGAAATTGAATGTAATTAATGTTTTAAGTTAGTGAGCTGTAGAGCCGTGCCTTTGTGCAGGCATTAGGTAGATCGGCCTTTAATGTGTGTAATGGTTGAGATCTAGATCCGATAGCGGACTAGATAGCCATTTATTGTAATTAAATAGAGTAGGTAGACCTGGAGGGAAGCGCTCGAAGAGCCCCCTTAGGTAAAAGAGATTTTCATATCTCATTTTGTAGTTAGAAAAATAGAGAAGAGAAGAGCCAGAGAGAGCTCGAGGACACCTTGTAATTACAGGCATTGCCATTTTAATACAAAGAGTAGTTTTTCCTGCATTATTATGTGTTATGTGGATGTCTGTATGTGTTGTTTATGTATGTTGTAGATGTATGTTATGTTGATGCATTCTGCAGTAGTTGTTTTGTTTCAGGCTTGAAGGGTCTTTGAGGTTTCATGTTAGGAGGGCATGACAGAGTGTTGCGGACTCTGAATACCAGTGCTTAGAGGATGCACTTCTGAACTCTGCGGAGTCAGACAAAGACATACTGCGGCACAGGAACTGAAGTTAACAACTCAGGAGGAAGACCTCAAGGTTGTTGAATACCTTGGAGGCAAGGCTGTGTATGAGAGACACAATTGCAGATATAATTCTGCTGTGGATTTTGTAAGGGATCTACCAAGTGGGCATTGAGCACAGGCACAAGGTGCAGTTGGAAGAACTATGTCGTGAGTTCAGATAAAAGCCAGAATCGTTGAGGATTATGTGAAGCTCTTCCAGGTGGGCATTGAGCAGGTGCAAGGAGTGCGCAGAGGAAGAACTCTGTTGTGAATTCAAAAAGGAGAACCACAATCACTAAGGATTCTGAAAGCTCTACCAAGTGGGCATTGAGCAGGTGTATAGGCATACAAGAGGAGGACAAAACTGCTGAAAGTTCTATGGAAGAGAAACTCTACCAGGTGGGCATTGAGGCTGTGTGTAGGTAGGCATAATAAGAGAAGAAAATAACTCTTTGAGTTCTGGAAGTTAGAGGAAGGATCCAGTGAGGGATATTCATTGGGTTGGTGAACACCTAGAAAGACTCAACAATCAGGTTGCTTAAGCAGAGACACTGCCAGGAGGGCATTATATTCTCCGTTCATGGGGGGAGCAGAAAGGGAAAAATCCCTTAAGGGGTCTGAGTGTTTGCAGAAGCTCAGGAGGAACAACATTTTCACATGCATTGGAGAAGCACAGAGTCGAGGAGTTCGCAGAGGAAAAGGAGAACAAAGGTTGAGGCCTTTGGGAGCTGGAAATTCTTCCAAGTCTCAGAAGAAAGTGTGTTGAAGCTCAGAAGGGGCAACGACAACCATCGGATCGAAAAAGAGAAGAAGATCTGGACCATTGGTTTATACATCCAGGAGGAGCTCAGGAGGAGCCTACAGAAGGAGGAGAGTGACAGCCATCGGATCTCCCTCAGACACCCGCCAACCATTGGATCGGGTGAAGGCGCACAGAGTTTAAGCTCAGGAGGAGCGCGCAAGAGAAAGGATCTAACCGTTAGATATTGAGTAGATACCCATCAGTCTTCAGATTGGATGGAAGCTACACGAGGTTTACCTTCTTGGACAGGAGGCGGAAAATCCCGACGAGGGCGTAGCCATCAGGATAGCAGTCATCAGGAAATCAGGATTCTCGAGGACAAGAAAATCGAGACACCTCAAGTCTCGAACCGTTGGGAAGATTAGAGTCATCTGTTAGCGGAGACATGTGGTGGATATCAAGTGATCATTGGCCTATCATCACTCGGGAGATCGGGTTTCATGAGGTCGAAAGAATTGGGACATCACAAGTCTTGAAATCCTGGAGAGATTGGGACCGTCCATCAGAGAAGGGACGCGTGGCAGCAATCGTCTCCATCAGGAAAAGTCTCGACAAGGAAATTGTTGATCGATGTTTGGGCCAACGGGATATCAGGGATCCCGTATACAAGTGGTTTTTGCATTTTGAAATCGCGAACTGTGAAACCCCGATGAGTGGGAGCCAATTGTCAACATCTCAGAAAGGGGGAAAGCTCCGTTGAGTGGGAGCCAACTGTCAGTAGATTAGAGAAGGGGGAGAGATCCGTTGTGTGGGAACCAACTGTTAGCGTAATGGAGAGTCGATATTCAAGAAACCGGTAATCCAAAGGGAAATTTCATTTTGGAGCCAGAGCCTAGCCAGGAGAGCTAATGCGTAAGGGGCGCGTCAGGATTCGAGGGATCGCGAATCCAGAGGATGATTGCATTTCGACATTGGAAAGATCGAAACCCGATGGGGACATAAGACTGCGGTCTTATGAAATAGAGGTCACGTGGACCAGGAGCTTAGCCTAGAGAGCTAACGGGGATTGGAGAGCATCGGGAAATTAGAACCCAAAACCCCGATAGGAGGATATAAGGCTGCGGTCTTATGGAGAGTGGTCATATGGACTAGAGGGCATAGCCAGAGGGGCTAAGGCTGGGCAGAGAGCTCATCGATGATCGAGAATTCGAGAGTGCTAGAACTCTTGACATTGGGAGAGACAAAACCCCGAAGCCCGATATTCAGATTCCTGTGGGGAATTTGTTCACGGTCTAGTGCAGAGGACGAGAAGGTGAGGAAAAAGACCTATGGGTCAGATTTTCACAGTGATTCCCGAGGGAATCCAAGGAGTCACTTCGGCTCAGCGAAAAGGGATTTTGATCAATCCTGTGAGTAGGAAAGGAGTTGTAGGTGTAGGTGACTCGCGCCTGCGACATCAAGTGGTATCAGAGCCTGATTATTGATTGTATATTTCAAGCAGGAAGAGGCGGGAAGAGGTAAAGAGCACTCTGATACACATCAAGTGGTATCAGAGTGAGATTCTGTTTGTATATTGCAGACAGAGGAGGCAAGAGGAAGACAGGGCATTGAAGGAATCTGTAAGGACTTGTTTGCAGGTAGGCAGCAATCCATAGACAGTCAGGGAGGACTGTAAGATGAAGCTGGACACACTCAAGATGTAGAGTGTCAACAGTAGATCTACCAGGGAGGCAGATAGACATAGCAAGACGGATACTGAAGGCCGTAGGAAGAAGAGCAAAGCAGAAAATCTTGCAGAAATGGATGAAGAGCTTGTTGATATAAGAGCAGAGATAGAAAGGCTCGAGTTAAAAATGCGGCAGGATAAGAAGCCGAGATGGGTGTATGAGTGTCCCATGAAGAAGCCAAAGATGAAGTGGCTAGTCAGGGAGCTGATGGTCATAAGACAACATAGAATGTTAAAGGAATGGTTGAGGTATGTTGAAAACCTCAAAGCCACAGAGGAGGAATTGGTTCAGATATGTGAACCAGAAATTGGAGAAATTCTCGGTGAAGAGAATGGATTGGGATCATCTGATGATCTCAAGAACTGCCAGGAGGGAAGAGAAGTAGAAATTCCCATTTTCCAGGAGGGCAATAGATTGAGATCACTGCAGTATCTCACGGACTATCAGGAGGACAGCGAGGGAATTTTACATTGCCAGTTGGGCAGTGAAAGGAGATCGTTGCGGCATATCAAAGACTACCAGGAGGGAAGAGGAAGCGTCTCATATTTCTAGGAGGGAAGAGACGAGAAGATGAGACTGTCAGAGGGTCTCATAAATTCAGAGATGAATTTAGATCAGCATATGCAGCTAACAGAACAGGTGGATTCAGATCAGCAGGTGCAACTAACAGGGGAAGATATGAGAGATATTCTAATGATTGGGGGAATTGGAGTATTGCTACCATTTGCCCAAGAGGAGGCAGAAATCTGTGTTGCAGATGGTGCAACAATGACAGAAGAACAGTCAGTTGAAACTGTCAAGGAGGAATTGGAGCAGCAGTTTGAGACTGCCCAAGCACAAGCATAAGCAGACAACGAGGAAAGTGAGAATTTGGAGGAATGGCTCAACCTATTCATCCAGGAAGATGAAAGAGTTGTAGCATTGGAGGTGACAGCAGAAGAACCAGAAAAGGATGATGATCATTCTGAGGAATGGCTCAATATTTTCAGCCAGGAAACTGAAAGGACTGCAACAGGGGAGTTTGCAGAAGAAGAAGAAGAGACAAACAACATTTGCTTTGCTAACCTATGGGATCAAATTGAAGCCCTGGAAGAGAGGGTGAAAGTGCAGGGCGTGCACATCCAATAGGTGAAGTTGGAAGCTGAGGAAGGAGGCATGGGAGATCATGATGATCTGCCCATGTGCCAAAAATTTTTGCAGCTGAGGAGACTGCATGAACAAGACCAGCCATGGGAGCAGCTGGACAAGGTGATAGAAGAGATCATGGAGCTAATGATCCGATCAGTAGAAACTGCCAGTGAGGAGAAGGTGAGCATAAGAGAAGCAGCAACAGCAGCAGAATGGAGCAAATGAACAACTCCAGATATTTGTTTGGGATCTAGGAGGATTTCCAACAGCTTAGAGGGGAAGCGCATGAGCATGAGCTCATGATTTTGCAGCTGAGGAGTTTGATGCAGGAGCATCTCTCCACGTCAGCCAGCCATCCAGCCATCCACGCTAAGCGTATGCATTCAAAGCTAAAGAGAGAGGAGCAACCTCATTGGAATTTGAAATTGAATGTAATTAATGTTTTAAGCTGGTGAGATGTAGAGTTGTGCCTTTGTGCAGGCATTAGGTAGATCGGCCTTTAATGTGTGTAATGGATGAGATCTAGATCCGATAGTGGACTAGACAACCATTTATTGTAATTAAATAGAGCAGGTAGATTTGGAGGGAAGTGCTCGAAGAGCCCCCTCAGGTAAAAGATATTTTCAAATCTCATTTTGTAGTTAGAAAAATAGAGAAGAGAAGAGCCAGAGAGAACTCCAGGACACCTTGTAATTACAGGCATTGCCATTTTAATACAAAGAGTAGTTTTTCCTGCATTATTCTGTGTTATGTGGATGTCTGTATGTGTTCTTTATGTATGTTGTAGATGTATGTTATGTTGATGCATTATGCAAGAGTTGTTTTGTTTCAGGCTTGAAGGGTCTTTGAGGTTTCATGTCAGGAGGGCATGACAGAGTGTTGTGGACTCTGAATACCAGTGCATAGAGGATGCACTTCTGAACTCTGTGGAGTCATACAAAGATGTGCTACGGCACAGGAACTGAAGTTAACAACTCAGGAGGAAGACCTCAAGGTTGTTGAATACCTTGGAGGCAAGGCTGTGTATGACAGAGACAGTTGCAGACATAATTCTACTGTGGATTATGTAAGGGTTATGCTAAGTGGGCATTGAGCACAGGCACAAGGTGCAGTTGGAAGAACTCTGTTGTGAGTTCAGACAGAAGCCAGAATCGCTAAGGATTATGTGAAGCTCTGCCAGGTGGGCATTGAGTAGGTGCAAGGAATGCACAGAGGAAGAACTCTGTTGTGAATTCAGAAAGGAGAACCAGAATCACTAAGGATTCTGAGAGCTCTGCCAGGTGGGCATTGAGAAGGTGTATAGGTGGCAAAGTTTCTCTTCCACCTGGAATTCGAGAGTGATGGAACTCTTGACATCGGGAGCGACGAAACCCCGAAGCCCAATATTCAGATTCCTATGGGGAATTTGTTCACAGTCCGGTGTAGAGGCCAAGAAGGTGAGGAAAAAGACCTGTGGGTCAGATTTTCACAGTGATTCCTGAGGGAATCCAAGGAGTCGCTCCAGCTCAGTGAAAAGGGATTTTGATCGATCCTGTGAGAGGGTGAGGAGTTGTAGGTGTAGGTGGCTAGCGCCTGCAACATCAGTGACTCCACTGGGGAGCGGATTGTTTCCTAGTTAGTCTAGTTTCCCTTTCTTTGATTGCTTGTTTTCTAGTCTCTGAGTCTTTGGGACATCCATCCAGACTCTCTAGATCTAGAATTTCACTTAGATTCCCTATCCTTTTTCAAAATTTTCTTTGATTACAGACATTCTTGCACTGTAATTGTCTGTGGACTGTGAGAATCATTGATGTTCGCACCCTGCTATTAGGTTTAGTGCGAACTCCTCACACCCTACCAATGTCTATCCTATGAGAATACCTAATTCTCGCACTGTAATATACTGCTAGGCTGCGAACTTGTTTGTAAACTTTTTGCATTGGGTATTGTCATCTTTTCATGACCCAGTTTTACTTTGATCGACTGGATTGATATTTTAGAGCCTATATTGATCTGTTTACAGTCTGCTTGAAATTCTTTGAGTTGCTTTTAGCCACTTTTGCTTTGTTTGGTTTTGAAGGATTAGTCTGTTTCTTTGAGTGTCTTTCAATTACAAAGCATGTGTTTTCTTTAGAATTGTTTAGGGAAATATCAGATTTCTTCTGAATAGTTTGCTTTAAAAGATATCTTTTAGTTTGGGTTTTTAATTTCTTGCTTTATATTAGATTGGGGGCATCCTTGCATTTGAAGTAGCGAAATTGCATGATTCTTGGTGTTTTTTTATCTTAGATTGGGGGGGCCATGAATTGTGCATTGGTGTTCAGTACCTTTTTCTCATTTCTTGAGAATCTTGATATTGATGAGTTTAATATATTTTGGGACGTCATGCATATGGGAATGATAAATGTTTTCTCCTTCTTGTAGCGTAGCTTTCATCGAAATGAAAAAATTGCATCTTCATATCTTTGCATAATTTTCGAGTCGGTCAAAACACCATATTGTCCACGCCATTTTCCTTTTGAGTAACAACAACCATAAAATAAAGCACTTATAAAAATTGATTAGACATTTTTATATTTTCTAGTAGAAAACCTACATTAGATTAGTTGTAGGGCTTTGGAATAGGTGTGAAAGATAACTTTCCAAAGATGTAAACAAACATAGAATCTTGAGTTAGGGAGCGGTTAAATCCACTTATTACATTTTGTCCTGGGAAGCCCTTCTAAAACAAGGGTCAATCACGAGGTCGCATTGAGACTAGCAAAGTTACTCACCCTGCTTTGTTGGTATTGGCATAGAGATTATGTGTATTATGGGGGTCGCTTGAGAGGTATGCCCACAATGATGAGTGGAAGCCTTTCAAGTTGATTTCGGGCTAGATACCTTACCCTTGCATGTGGATCAGACTGTCGACTGTTTCCCCAGGCATCACTGTAGTGATTGGTAACCTTAGTGGCCTATCTCTTTAGGGTCTTTACACAAGGTGACTTTGGAGGGACAGGTCTTCACAGTACCTGGAATCGACGTTGGCCAAACTCACTCGGGCTCCTTGGAGGGTATACCCACGATTATGTGTGGGAGCTTGCACCAGGGTGTAAGTCCATTAAACATGTCATCAACGTCTTTTCCATCCGCTCTGTCTTAGCCACTTCTTACTTTATTCCCGCGATGTTGGATTTCATCACCAACTAGTGAGTTCATTGTGAGAAGGTTTTGTTTGTTTGCTTACTTCCTAGATTTTTAGCATGTGATGTTTGTTTTCCTTAGAGGACTCTAGATTGGATTTTTTGTTTTTAATGGCGTCAGTTCCCGAAATGACCAATGAAGGAACCTCTG